>SKCR01021358.1:0-63918 GCA_019454045.1 Zanthoxylum bungeanum
TGACGCTATGGGACATAATGTCTAACAATAGTTCATTTCCAAATCATTACTGATATGAGAGTGGTCCATTTTCGAACCGTTGCTGATGAGAGATAGTCCATTTCCGAACCGTTGCTGATAAGAGAGTGGTCCATTTCCGAACCGTTGCTGATGAGAGATAGTCCATTTCCGAACTATTATTTATATGAGAGTGGTCAATTTCTGAACCATGGCTGATAAGAGAGTGGTCCATTTCCAAACCGATACTGATATGAGTGTGGTCCATTTCTGAACCCTTGCTGATGAGAGATAGTCCATTTCCAAACCATTACTGATATGAGAGTGGTCCATTTCCGAACCGTTGCTGATGAAAGATAGTCCATTTCTGAACCGTTGCTGATAAGAGAGTGGTATATTTTCGAACCATTGCTGATGAGAGATAGTCCATTTATGAACTATTACTAATATGAGAGTGGTCCATTTCCGAACCGTTGCTGATAAGAAAGTGGTCCATTTCTGAACCGATATTGATATGAGAGTGGTCCATTTCTAAACCCTAGAGTGCCATACCCCGGCAAGACTAATACTGAACTGATGTGGGCCTCACCCCCAGAATGCCATACCCGGTAGAAACTGATGCTGAACTGACGTGGGCATCGCCCCCAGAATGCCATTCCCAGCAGAAACTGATGCTGAACTGATGTGGGCCTTGCCTCACAGACCGATACTGATATGGGCCTCGCCCCCAGACTGATACAGTGCTGTCGCTGTTCCTGATTGGCTTGTCTTTGCCACTTTTTCTCTTTCTGCTTCAAAACCTGTGAATACAAAGCAAAACAAACACAAAAGAATGCAAAGTATGTTACGTGTATGCATGCATGCATGAATGAGTTTCCTATCCCGTTGGGTTAGGTCTTCCGCCAATTCTTCCTCAGGTAAAGTACTGCTTCAACCTTTCCACTTTAATCGGCTCGGTGAACTCATTCCCTTCCAAGTCTGATACTCTCACTGCCCCATTTCCCAATTTTTGAATGATCATCCTATCTTTTCTACTTGCTGCTTTCGGGAATTCCCCGTGTGCTGAATATCAGGGTTAAATACTTTTGTCAAATATACTCATGTCATGCAGGTTGAAAGGAAAGAACCCAGGCAAGTAGGTGAAATGAATATATTTATTATTATTCAGGAAAAGGTTCAAACAAGTAGGCAAGATTAATGTCTTTATTAAAATTGCAGGATTAGATAAACTAGGAGGAGCAGTTTCATCATTCGCAACATTGCCTTCTTCTTTGGCATATAGTTCTCCACCGTTGTCATTTCCTATTCCCATGACTGAAGCTGAGTGGTTGAGAGTTTGGATGACAAGGGTTTCAGGTAGGCCAGAGTTGATCATGTAGTTGGGTAGGGGATTTCTGTGTGCATTGGGTTGTTCTCTTTCTGGGTCAGGTATTTTGTGGGAATCAATGAGGTTTCGGATCTCATGCCTAAGGCGGGTACAACTATCAGTTTCGTGACCCATTCTCTGATGGAAGTGGCAATACAGGCTTAGGTCAAGGTTGGGTGGTACAAGGTTTGGAATTGGTTTAGCCTCTAAGGGTTCCAGAAGTCCTTGCGCCTTCAGCTTTTCGAACACCCTTGAAAGAGGCTTGCCAAGGTTGGAAAATCACCTACTTTTGATGGCAGTGACCTCAGTGGTAGCGGGCTTGGTCCCTAAAGGTCCCTCAATATTCCTTCTATTCTGGCCATAGAACTTTCGGTTTTCAGCCTCTACCTATTCAGTATCCATAACCGTCTCCCTCAATTGTCGGAAATCCATAATCACCGAAGTCATCCTCCGCAGCTTACCATAAATGGAGGGCTTAGTACCCTTGATGGTCATTTTGATCTGGTCTTTCTCTGAAGGCTGAGTCTGTATTTTTAAAAGCTGACCTCTCCAGCGGTCCACATACTCCTTAAAGCTCTCCTCCGGTAAGTGCTTAGTATTCTCTAAATCACTGAGTGACAAATCAATCTCCAAGTCTGTAACATACTGTTTTAGAAATGCATCTTCCAATTCCTTCCAATCTTCTTTGACATTTTTCTCAAGGTTGTGATACCACACTACGGGTGCCCCCTCAAGTGACATTCCGAACATTTTCCGTACCTGACGCTTCGATAAGCCCACTGTACTCATAACTGTAATGTACAGGCGGAGATGGACCCTCGGATCCCCACTCCCATTGAACTTGGCCATATCTGGCATCTTGAACTGAGCAGGCATCTGTTCCTCAAAGGTCAACACCTCATAGTCTAGTAGGTCTTCATCATTACCCTTCATCTTATGGGTAACAGACTCTACCTGGTCACGGAGTTTCTGTAATTCTGCCTGAGACCCAACCATTCTGTCTACCGCACATTCAGTCATATCATCATCAAAAGTGGGGATATCATCCCCCAATCTGTTCGGAAGCTCCTCACACCTTACATTCTCAGGATTTCCCCCAGCATGGGGCACAATCATCTTTGCCATAGTAGTAGTCAAGGCTTCCATCTGTTCAGTAAATTTGGCGAGACTGTTCTCAAACTGATCCATACGGGATATCTCATTTTCTGGTGTATATATGTTACTGTCTTCTAGTGAGTCTTCCTCTTCCCTATCCCAACGGGAATCTATTATGTCTTTTTGAGACATACAGGGTGTTAACATGATGTATGTATGTATGAGGTGCATAAGATGGATATAACATATAGGACATACTAAATTAATTAAAATTCTCAAACAAATCGACCCATTATCATTTTAGAAGTTTTTGGGCTAAATGTCATAGGAGTGAACTCGTCCCAGTTTAAATGGCCCAACGAGTTCGCATCTCATGGCAAGGAGCCCAACTACATCCAAATGGTAATGTTCCGAACACAAGCACAAAATGGCCCATCAACATTTAGAGCCCTTTGGCCCAATCGTCATAAGATATGTTCCTGTCCCAGTTTAAATGGCCCAACAAGCCCATATCCCATGACAAATGGTCCAAATGGATCCAAACGAAGATGTTCCCAAACACAAGCATGCAGATAATTCAAGCATAAAACAGTAAATTCTACAAGGTGGCCCATCAATATTTCAGAAGCTTTGGGCCTAATGGTCATAGGATACGAACTCGCCCCAGTTGAAATGGCCCAGCAAGTTTGCATTTCTGACAAAAAAGTCCAACTACATCCAAATAAGGATGGTCCACAAGCACATGTTCAAGGAAATAATTGTTACTTTAGCCATACAACCCCGGTCTATGGGTGGGTTCGTGAGAGTATAGACAAAGACTCTTGTTGGCGAAGGATTGCCCACAACTAGGTCTCCCCACTCAAGGGTTCGTGCGACCAAGCAAGCGCACCTTTTTTATACCTTGCGGTACGTGCCAACAAGTCACGGTGTGTGACTAACTGTCAAATGGATTTCTTGTTGCAGATTCCCCAGAGGGAGGGTGGAGCGAACTCTCTTAAATACCTAAGCCTCTTAGGCTCTTATCGCATGGTGACAGGAATAAGCAACAAGTCCTCCAAATTAGTCTGTCACAACAGGCCAATGGTAGTGACTATTTAGGTGCCTCCACAGCTTTTCCTCGAAATGTAGTGAATGAAGGAAGACATCAAACCATTACCTAGCCTTAAGATGTCTTTGATCAAACCCCCATTTTATCCACTATAGACATGGTCAATTAAAACAAAAATCCAAACATTACAAGACAATATTTCGAGGCCGATTCTCTATCCCAAGTGGATTCGCCAGACTGTGGTGACACAGGAATCTGGGCGACGCATGCTGTTCCGAGCTCGCGGCCTGGTGAGGAGTACAGAGTAGCCACGAGGGACTAAACCGGAGAATGATGGAGTCGCCACCCAGTGTGAATCAGGAAAATGAGATTTAAGGCCGCACTCACCCCTCGCAAGGGAAGACCTCAAACCGTTGGGTTCGGAATGGTCCCTTACTTGTGTCACTTGTAATGAAATGATTTGTGTAATAATTTGATCAAGCCTAAGCAACACTTATTTCCCAGAATATCATGCTTCTAAATTCACATGCGCAAAAAGATAAAACTTACACCTAGATTTGCATATATCCTACTTCTAAGTTCACATGCTCGGAAGTAAGTCGAAGTAACGGTAAATACACAACTTCATAGGCATATTGTACTCATGAAAATGCAAGCACGTCATAATCACATAAGCACACATAAAAAGGGAATCAAATAATGATGAACATGTAATTTCATAAACATTTCATACACGCGGAAGCATAAACAAATAACCATTACATATTCATGCATAATAAAAGGAGTCAACTAAGTCCATATGTAACACGTTTCATATAACCTATGTCTCAGTTTTACATACAATTTATTTGCATAAAATCTAGTTCAAGTTTGCATGCATCATGGTAGATTAAAGTAATGACAGATATACAATTTCTCAAACGCATTATTGATGGACATGAGAGCGCAAACAAGCACTAATTGCATAAGCGTACATATTAACGAGAGGAGATTAGTGCATAATGTAGAAAATGGACAATTAAAGAGACAATCATACGTGAAATAAACGTGCCATGATGCGATTTGAAAGATAAATAATGGAGATGAAAGAAAAGAGATGTGACATATGCCCACATCTATATAGGACCTTAAGTGTTCGATTGAACGTATCTCACATTCATTAGAATACACTTTGTCCGGCGCGGCGAAGTATCGTGGCAAAGGATTTTAACCTCTTCAATTAGAGGACCTTTCATCCGACTTACTAAGCCCATGCGCAATACAATATGATGCATGATCATGCGAAAAGATGGCATACAAAGAAAAGAAGTAAATAACTGAATACAAGGCGCGGCGAAGCATCATGGTAAATGATTTTAACCTCTTCAATTAGAGGACCTTTCATCGCACTTACTAGGCCCATGCGTAATCAACACAATGCATACATATGAAATAAAAGTGAATACAAAGATATCCGGGGTGGCGAAGCATCGTGGTAAATGATTTTAACCTCTTCAATTAGAGGACCTTTTATCGCACTTACTAAGCCCATGCGCTTATCTTAATGCATATATATATGAAACAAAAGTAAATACAAAGATATCGGATTTCGTATACCCGATTGAACATGTCTTACATCCAATCGAATATACATCGTCCGACGCGGTGAAGCATCGTGGTAAAGGATTTTAACCTCTTCAATTAGAGGACCTTTCATTGCACTTACTAAGCCCATTCGCTTATCTCAATGCATATATATGAAACAAAAAAGTGAATGCAAAGGTATCGGATTTCGTATACCCGATTGAACATATCTCACATCCAATCGAATATACATTGACCGGCGCGGCGAAGCATCGTGGTAAAGGATTTTAATCCCTTCAATTAGAGGACCTTTCATCGCACTTACTAAGCCCATGGGCTCGATCATATCATTACACGAACAAATAATATGCAGAAATTAAATAACGAATAATAAACACATCAAAACAACATAAAACAAAATATGCATCGTTTTCTCAAGTGGTAAGTGGAGTTGTATCCCGAGTGCAGATCATACTACCGTCCATTCGGAATCGGCTATGAAATTTACGTCCGGGTTTCCATCCTTTATACCACGAGAGGCGATACATTTTTCATTTTAATCAAGGGCCACAATTATGCATCAATCCACAATAATCATGCAAACGAAACTCAATAAATAATAAAAATAAAACTGAAAACGGATGTGAAAAATACCCTCAGGTCTAACCTTTTTACGTTGACTTTCGGAAGCGCGTTCCAAGTCCGTCCAAAGGGCTAATAATCCGCAACTATTCCGGTTCACTGGTTCGATGTCTTTGCTCACTGTTTCGCTGTTTTAGCCGCTGTTTTCACTCTGTATTGCCGCTGTTTGTGATGTATTTTCTGGTCACTGTTCAGGGGCGTTAATGGACTGTTTTGGCTTGATTTTGGGACTGTTATAGGGTATTCTCAGGGACTGTTTTAGGGCAGTTTTGAGTATAATTTCAGGGACTATTTCAACAGTTTCGGGGTGCAGTTTTGGGGGGTGTTGAAGGCAGTTTTTGGAGGCTAAGTGCGTGCAGTTAAAGGCAGTGGGGTTAAAAATTGAGTGGGGCAGGTGGCTTACTATTGGCGCTTGTGACTAGGGCTGGTGTGTTGACGTGTGAGGGCAGTGTGTTTCATGGGTATTGGCAAGCAGTGTGTTGAAGCGGCGAAGTGCGTGAAGGTTGGCAGACGGTAACGTGTGGTTGAGCTAAGTGGGTATGTGCTTCTCGCGTCATGCTCTAAAGTGCAGGGCTATGCGTGAGTTTGGAGTAGTGGGGCAGGTGGCTGAACGTGAGGACTGGTGATAAGGGCTTAGGCAGCGTTTGCGTGTTGGATCAAGTGTGGGAGGGCTTTGTGTGATCAATTTTTGTGCGTGAGGCTTGTGAGGGAATGAAGGTTGATGGTTGGGACGTTAGCGTGAGGGAGTAAGAGTGTTATTGGTGTCTAGGGCATGTGCAAGTCAGAGGGGAATTTGATTTCTGTTCATCCGTGAGCAAGATTTGGTTGTTTGTGTTTATTGTCTTTGCTTGGTCGGTTCTGATGAGAAGGGATGCGCTGGCTGTGTGGCTAGGTGAAGGCAAGTCAGTGGCACTTGTGCACTAAAATGCTTGTGGACGTGATTAGGGTTTATTTTTTGTTGTTGTGCCGTGAGAGGGAGAGAGGAGAGAGATGGAAGGTGGTCTGTGTGAGAGAGATTAGGGTTTCTATTTGTTTTATTTTTTTTGGTTTGCCGTGGATATTAGAGAGAGGTCATAGGGTTTCAGCTTAGTGTGTATTTTATAGTGAGAGGGTAGGGTTAGGGTATATTGTGTGTGCATGGTTTTTTAAGGAAATAAAATCAATTAATTAGGGAGAGATTTACTTTGATTATTTAATTTTAAAGGGGAAAGAATAATGTATTTTAGGAGGTGATTATATTAAATTAGGTGATTGATTTAATTAAATTAGGAATGAATTTATTTTAATTTGATTTTAATTTGGAAGTGATTTATTTAATTTTGGAATTTAATTTTAATTAAATATTAGTTTAATTTAAATTTAATTTAATTGGTATTTAATTTGTGTTGGATTTTAATTGGTTGATGACTTAATTTTATTTAATTTTAATATTTTATTTAGTTGGTATATCATTTAATTAATTTAATTGGTTTGTGATTTTTAGATTTATCATTTAATTTATTTAATTTGGGAATTTAATTTAATTTCAATTTAGTTATTTTAATTCCACTTCAATTAGTTATTTAATTTAGTTTGATTTAATTTGCGTTTTAATTTAGTTGGTTTTAATTATTATCGGATGTGGTTTAATGGGCTTGGGCCAAGGTTAAGTTTTAAAATGGAGGTCCAACAGCGAACCCGAAACTAAACACGTGAACTAAATCCAACAAAACGTCAATTCTTGACTCTTCCCTTCCGACGTCCGTTTTCCGCGATTTTCGCGACTTAAAAGATAGTGCCTCCAAATGAGGCTCATCATCGGGTTTCACATGCAGAAATGCAATGCCTACACTTACCTTTTGTCATTCAAATTTCTCAGTAAAGAAAACTGATGTAAAAATTCAGCAGTGTGGTTTTTATTGGCCCACTGTCTTTAAGGATACAAATGGGTTCTGTCGTTCATGTGAAAGGTGTCAAAAATTAGGTGCCCTATCTCATCGTCATATGATGCCTCTTAACCCAATTTTTTCATTGAAGTATTTGATTGTTGGGGTATTAATTTTATGGGACGTTTTCCACCTTCTTTTGGGTCACTAGCAATAAGCTGGTTGGGGGTTGTGATAAGTGCACAAAAGTGTACTTAGAACATTGCTAACTCGCCTTATTATCATGTATTAAATCTTAATTAAAGTTTGTTTTGTGCTTTGCTATTATAAAGCAAATGAGCATGAAGAATGAAGCAAATACATATATTCAGATCTTAATAAAACATCGGATGCACACGGGAATAGCGGAGACGCAATAAGTGGAAAAAATCGGCAAGGGAACAAATCGCCCAAGGTGCCTAATTTGGCACCGCGGCGCCTGCATTGATTGGGTCTCCATAATTATTCCGAGACTGGGCGGCATGGCGCCCAGGTTTTCCGCGTTTTGTAGCACCCCAGAAGACTCTCAAAACCTAATTTTGAATCTTCGATGCGAACTACTATGACTCTGAGACTTTTCTATAGAAATCCCAACTTCATCTAAACCCAAAAGTGAGAGAAAATAAGAGAGAAAACAAAGAAAAAAGAGCCAAAAACAAAAAATCAGAGTAAGTGTTAGACATTATGTCCCATAGCGTCACTATTGTAAATGATATTGTATTATTGTACAAAATTAACTATGTGATAATGAAATTGCCTTTTGCCGTTTTGTAATATTATTTACTTTGATATATAAATGGCGAAAGTCCATATGATTAATACCGGATTGAGATGATATGAGACAGTATCAATCCATAAAGGTTTAATCATTAAATATCCCTAGTCGGAGTATTATCGAGATCGGACATCGATAATGCGGAATAGACTAGTGTTGCGCTTGTGCACGTTGTGAGGGCACAACGGCATAGTTCTCATATATTTAAGTATTGGATACTTATGCAAGTGCGATAGGAGGTTGTGTTTTACCGATGGTACGGAAAACAGCTTCGCTCTGGATAGACCCCGCGGAATCCCATTGGTAGTATGTCTGCGTGTCTATGGGAGGCCGCATCAGGGTAGGTGTATATGGTCTTAACCTGAGACTTACATCGCTAGTACTTGCGACAATCGGTAAACTTTGGTTTGGTGGTTGGGGACCTTAACCGGTTCTGTGTACACCTCTTCTGGGTTTATCGAGAATCGTAGTGTACTGGATGTGATGTCGAGATGGAAGTATCACTTCAGACATATGGAGATGATGATCACGCAGGACACAGAACTAGTACTCTATAAAAGGTTGCAACCGTCGGGACAATATGACCAGGTCAGGATTGTCCGATTTAAAGAGACTAGTTGCTTGATGTCCGATATATGTTTCGTACGGGGCAGACACATCTCCAGCCCCAGGCCTAACATGTGATCGTCCGATACTGGATCGATGTACGCAATACTACGGTATACTACGCTTGATATAGATCTTATATTCCTATAAGAATATTTCTGGAGAATTGGGTAGGCATGGCGCTTTGCTAGAAGCCAACCTTGTCTTGTGAATCGGTGTAAAACGTAATACGAGGTACGTACGTGTTCGGATTATCCGACGACCGTATTTACTGCCAAAATATCCGGAGATCTCTTGGGTCGCTTCCTGAAGATTCACCAATGACGTATGATTCAAACTCGATTAATCTTGGATTAATTACGGAGAGACTTTATCTTGGGTAAAGTACTATATAAAGAGAGAGAACGATTAGTTTAGAATTAATCGTAAAATTATTATATTCGATATAATAATCGAAATTCGATTTCGACGCGAAATTAAAATTAGATTTTAATTCGGGCAAACGAGTTAATTTAGAATTAATTCGTTAGCGACGTAAATAATAATTTCGCTAGGCGCAATTATTTATTTAAATTCGATTTAATTAACGTCGCGACGTAAGTTCGGCATTTCGGAAATATCGGACCCGAACGCGTGAGTGCACGTGGGCCCACTTTCATTTGGAAACGTGTGGGGCCCACATGACACATGTCATTATTTGCATTATTTAATTGTTGATGTATTGCATGGAGATAGTGTACAATGCACTCAAGGGTTTTGCATGGAAATTGAGTGTTTGACACTCTAAGCCATTGCATGGTTTGTGTCATAGGTTTATTATTATTTAATAAATATTATGGCATAAATATAAATTGATTTTTTGTAACAAAAATCATGCTCTCTCTCCCTCTCAAATTACCGAAACTGTGAACAGTTTTGGGCTCTCCATTTCTTCAATTTTGTGGCAGATTTGAATTGAAGTAGTTGTGCATTCAAAATCACAACAAAGGCTAGCACCTTCAAGGGATCATACATAGGTGATATGGGAAACTAATCCTTGAGCTTGGAAGGATCAAACTCGACTTGGAGTCCCCATTCTTCTTGGCCGAGAGCTTCACTGCACAAGGGAGGAGTTTTCGCATCATCTAAGCATCCATTTTCAAGTATTGTGAGTATGATTCCGCCATACTTCAATTATTCATTCATGTATTTATATTTTGCTTGTTCTTATTGATCTTGGGGCATGGATTAGATTTTCCAACAATGGTATCATTGAGCTTAAAGAGCATGCAAATATATTAGGATGTTATTTGGGGAAAATTGTTTGAAGCATGATTTGATGAGTTTGCTTGATTAAATATGCTTAGATGTATGTTATATAGATTATACATCATCAATTTCTTGGAAAATATATTGGATTAATTTTTCCAACCCAAATGAGGCTTGGCCGAATACATGCAAGCATGTGGACTAGATGATTTTTTAATTTTAAGACATTAGATGACTTGAAATAATATGGAATGATGATTTGTAACTCGATTGGATTGAAAACGAAATCGGAACCATTTTAATCACCTTGGCCGAATGCTTGATGGAGTATTAGGGACTTGATTTTTTGATTAAATAATGTTGGACATATATTTAAGATAAAATATGATTAATGGATTAATTTGATATTTTGGGAATATTGATTTAAAGGATTAATCATGAAAATACACTTTAATTAATTAAGTTATAAAATTTGGAATTTTAAAATTGGTTAATTGGGCTTTTATGTTTAATTGGGCCTTATGGGCTTGATATTGATTTTAATGGCAAATGAGGGTGATTCCTTATTGGGCTTGGAAATTGGGTTTGACCCACATTGACCAAGGCCCAAGCCTTATGAAATCAATAGAAAGCCCATCGGACTTTAATAAACGGACATTAGATGTGAGTTGGGCTTTGAGACCCAATAGTACTAGATTTGGAATCTAAG
Source organism: Zanthoxylum bungeanum (assembly GCA_019454045.1). Lineage (NCBI taxonomy): Eukaryota > Viridiplantae > Streptophyta > Magnoliopsida > Sapindales > Rutaceae > Zanthoxylum > Zanthoxylum bungeanum. Next base: position 10,954 of record SKCR01021358.1, read on the forward strand.
TTATAAAAGCACAATAAAAGTGTAAATATTTAATTTAGAATTAAATAAAAGGATTAGTATTGAATACGACTTAAATTGGATTTAACGAGTAGTTCGATATAATTCGTGAATTCATACCATAAGTATTTATTCTCAAAACGAGTTGGACTCGCGCAAATGCAAACAATTGTTTGAACATTGTATTGTCACCTAATTAAAGACTAATTAATTGGATTTGATTGGTTGTATAACATGCCTTGAATGAATGAATGTGGATGTGTGTATGAATAGTGTATATCGGATGGATATTAGAAGGGAAGGGTAATTTTAGAAATTGTTGTAAATTTGGAATTTATAAATTGGACCTGCGTGTCCAGCCTTATCTCTTATCTCTTTGTATTCTCTTCTCACCTAATTCCCCTCAATGTAAATGAGGTTTCTCTTATTATATTATGTAATTGGGTAGTAGTAGAATATGCTAGCGGGGAGAGGAAAGGGAGTGATTTGTTCTAGGAACAAGTTGTTTATATATCCATCCGCATATCACTATTAATTTACTTTACGCGCTTTATGATGTTTTAGAAGCATGCTTAAGGGTGTATGTTGATGAGACCTAACAAAGATAATAAATTGGTTGCCAATTACGAAAAATCCCTCAATCTATATTAAGCGATTATCCTTCCATTGAATGATTCTTGTTCAAGATCCAATTGGCATTGGTTTGTTGGCCAAAGTCAAGACCTTGTCAATAGGATGTACTTGAATCATGAGAGTTTTGTTCCATATCGGTGTCTAGTCCAAAGTTGTGATTTGTTGGCCAAAGTCAAGATCACTTCTTGTCCAAAGACATTGATTACGAAACTTTCCTTGTCAATGGGTCCCGCTTAACTGGAATCATTAGGTTTGTTTGTGCCAAAGCCAAGGCCTAGATGATTCGGAGGATATGGTTAGGAAAATGTATTAGATACATTGACATAAGTATTGTACATATGTTTAGGACTTGGATGTCCACCTGACCAGATCTAGGAATTGGATTGGATCCAATTGATCTGAGAGATCTACCTAGTTAAGTAGCATACAGCTTGTTGGCCAAAGTCAAGGTTGTGTGTTATTTAACGGGATCCTAGCCCACTAGGAAATAGGATTTCCCGAGTTCTCAACGGAGGGTTAGAGACTTGATGAAAATAGTGGGAGGCTAGTATGTGAATTTGCAATTTCGTTCAGATACTTTGCCTTACGCGTCTTTCAAAATTATTTCGTCTATTTTATTCAAATTAGTTGGACTAATACATTGTTATTTTTCTTGTAACAGTTTGACTGTACCCATTCATCGTCAACTAAATAGTTAGACTATTGTGGTGAGATGGCTAGCAAGGGAAATGTGCGTGACATCATCATGGGTGATAATGTCTTTAAAGGACAAACTTCGCTGACTGGGAAATGAACCTCAAGATAGTACTTGGGGCTGAGAGGCTACTGTACACTATTCAGACACCTCTCCCGCCTAGACCCACTGATCCGCTTGAGCTGGAGTTATGGAAAACTCACAGCGAGGATTGTGACACAGCCCAGGCTGTTATGTTAGCTTCAATGACTCAACACTTTCGTCGCCAGAATAGGGACTTGGATCCCTATAACATGATGGCTAGACTGCAAGATCTCCACCGCACCAATAAGCGGATGGAAAGGTATGAGTTAGTGAAGAAACTCTTCCGCACCCGCATGACTGAAGGCACATCAGTTGAGCTCCACGGGACTCAAATGATTGCCGATATGATGAGTTGGGCAGTATGGGAATAGTCTTGGAGGCCGAGCTGACTGTAGATTTGATCTTACAATCACTTCCCGATACTTGGAAACAAATCATAATCAACTATAAGTTGATGGATACCGATGACACTCTTGGAGAGCTGTATCCATGCTGAAGGAGTCTGAAAAGAACTCCTAAAAGGGAGCAAGCGCGAGGCGCACTATGCATCGACCTCTCAGGGGCCAAGGGCTGGGCCCAAGGCAACTGGAGGGGTGAGGAAGAGAGGAAATATAAAAACAAGGGTAAAGGCAAGTTGACAAAGGCTTCTGGGAAGCCAAGGACAAATCTCAAGATGTCTGCCTCAAATGCGGCAAAAAGGGTCACTGGAAACGTGACTGCCGAGTGGGCAAAGGACAGAGGGAGGATATCAAGGCAGGCAAGGCTCAGCCTCTGGTATGTTTGTTATTGAAATAAATATGACTACTTCTAGTCTTAAAAATTGGATTTTTGATTCTGGTTGTGCTGCTCATATTTGTACTGATTGCAGGATCTGCAGAATAGCAGGATGCTGGCTTCAGGGGGAGGTTGATCTACGAGTCGGAAACGGAACATCAGTTGCTGTTTTGGCTGTAGGGACTTTTGTTTTGGAACTGCCCTCGGGCATGTACTTAAACTTTTGAACTGTTATTATATACCTAGTAACTAGGAATATTATATCTGTATCTTTGTTAACCCAGCATGGGTACACTTTTGTATTTAGAAACACTGGGTGTTATTTATATAAAAATGATGCAGAAATTTGCACTGCCGTTGCAAATAATGGCCTTTATATTTTGAATATAAATGAATCTCCTAAAATACAAACAAAAGGCTCAAAAGAGTAATCTAAAAGATGAAGCTTACATGTGGCATTGTCGTCTAGGACACATCAACAAGACTCGCATATCCACACTTTCGAAGAGTGGGTACTTGGACGAATTTGATCCCAATTCATATGACGTCTGCGAATCTTGTCTTTTAGGCAAAATGCCTAAATCACCTTTTAGCGGTAAAGGTGAACGTGCCACAGAACTGTTAGCCCTCGTTCATAGTGACGTATGTGGGCCCATGTCTAGCCAGGCTAGAGGTGGATATCATTACTTCGTAACCCTTACGGATGATGCATCTCGTTACGGTTATGTGTATCTATGAGACACAAGTCGGAAACTTTTGAGAAATTCAAAGAGTTTCGACACGAAGTAGAAAAACAAACAGGCAAGAGTATTAAGACATTACGGTCAGACCGTGGTGGCGAATACTTAAGTTATGAGTTTCAAGATTACTTGAAAGAATATGGTATTCTTTCACAGTGGACTCCTCCTGGAACACCGCAATTAAACGGTGTGTCTGAACGAGAGAGAAACCGTACCTTGTTAGACATGGTAAGGTCAATGATGAGTCGCACTGAGCTACCAATATCCTTCTGGGGATACGCATTAAACAGTGCTATACTTATTTTGAATAAGGTACCGTCGAAGTCTGTTGAACAGACTCCATATGAGATATGGACAGGAAGGAAACCAGGTTTCTCTTTCCTGAAGATTTGGGGATGCTGGGCATATGTTAAACGTTTGGAAGGTACCAAACTTGAACCCAAATCTGATAAATGCCTTTTCGTAGGATATCCTAGGGAAACCAAAGGATATTACTTCTATCACCCACAAGAGAACAAAGTATTTGTTGCTCTACATGCATTTTTCCTTGAGAAGGAATTCTAGATGCAGTGGTAAGTGGGGAGGAAAGTAGAACTCGATGAAAATCGTAGTGATACTGTTCCTGGCAATGAATCAACGACGGAACATGAACAGACCATCCGGGATGAGTCTGTACCACAAACTTCATATACACAAGGACCGCGTAGGTCGGAGAGAGTCAGGACAGTACCTGAGAGGTATGGGTTCCTGATCTCGCTCATGTAGATATTAATCTTATTGAGGATAATGAACCGGCTACGTATGAGGAAGCATACAAAATATCGATTCCGCTTTATGGCAAGAAGCCATGAAGTCCGAGATGGATTCCATGTACGCCAACCAAGTTTGGACACTGGTTGATGCACCAGAAGGCGTAAAGCCTATTGGATGCAGATGGATCTTCAAGAAGAAGACCGACATGGATGGCAACGTACAAACGTACAAAGCTAGGCTTGTAGCGAAGGGGTATCGTCAACAATATGGTATTGATTATGACGAAACCTTCTCACCCGTTGCCATGATTAAATCCATTCGGATAATGCTTGCAATAGCTGCATATTTCGATTACGAGATATGGCAGATGGACGTTAAAACCGCTTTCCTTAACGGAAACCTTTTGGAGGATGTTTATATGCAACAGCCTGACGGTTTTATCGTACCTAGACTTGCAAACAAGGTTTGTAAGTTAAATCGATCCATTTATGGATTGAAGCAAGCATCACGGTCATGGAATCAGCGTTTTGATGAGATCATAAAAGAATATGATTTCGTGCAAAACGCAGATGACCCTTGTGTATACAAGAAGGTTAGTGGGAGAGCACTTACTTTTATTGTCCTTTATGTCGACGACGTATTGCTTATAGGCAATGACATTCCCATGCTAACGTCGGTGAAAGCTTGGCTTTCATTAAAATTCTCCATGAAAGATCTGGGAGAAGCAGCCTTTATTCTTGGAAAAAAGATCTACCGGGATAGATCTAGAAAGCTGCTTGGACTCTCCCAGAGTACATACATTGATAAAGTGTTGAAGCGATTCAACATGGAACAATCCAAGAGGGGATTGGTTCCAATGGTACGTGGTACCTCTCTGTCTAAGGACATGTGTCCTAAGACTCAGGAAGAGAGAGACAACATGAGTCGGATACCGTTCGCCTCGGCAGTCGGATCGATCATGTATGCCATGATATGTACACGACCTGATGTCTCATATGCTTTGAGCATGTGCAGTCGCTATCAGGCCGATCCAGGTGAAGGTCACTGGATAGCAGTTAAGAATATCCTTAAGTATCTTAAACGAACTAAGGATGCTTTCTTAATTTATGGAGTGGAGAACTTGCGGTATCTGGGTATACCGATGCAAGTTTCCAAACCGACAAGGATGACTACAAGTCGCAATCCGGGTACATTTTTTGTTTGAATAACGGAGCAGTGAGCTGGAAATCTTCCAAGCAAGATACTGTTGCCGATTCAACAACAGAAGCGGAGTACATCGCTGCATCTGAAGCAGCAAAGGAGGCAGTTTGGATCCGAAAGTTCCTAATCGGATTAGGAGTAGTTCCATAGCAGCTGAGCCCGTTCCATTGTATTGTGACAATAACGGGGCTATAGCACAGGCTAAGGAACCAAGGTCTCATCAACGGTCCAAGCATGTTCTTCGACGTTACCATCTGATTCGGGAGATTATACATCGTGGCGATGTAAAGGTCGAGAAGGTCACATCAGATGACAACATTGCAGATCCGCTGACGAAGGCTGTTCTTCAGCAAGTTTTTGAACGACACATACATAGTTCGGGTATTAGATGCTTGAGTGACTGGCTATAGGCCAAGTGGGAGATTGTTAGACATTATGTCCCATAGCGTCACTATTGTAAATGATATTGTATTATTGTACAAAATTAACTATGTGATAATGAAATTGCCTTTGCCGTTTTGTAATATTATTTACTTTGATATATAAATGGCGAAAGTCCATATGATTAATACCGGATTGAGATGATATGAGACAGTATCAATCCATAAAGGTTTAATCATTAAATATCCCTAGTCGGAGTATTATCGAGATCGGACATCGATAATGCGGAATAGACTAGTTGCGCTTGTGCACGTTGTGAGGGCACAACGGCATAGTTCTCATATATTTAAGTATTGGATACTTATGCAAGTGCGATAGGAGGTTGTGTTTTACCGATGGTACGGAAAACAGCTTCGCTCTGGATAGACCCCGCGGAATCCCATTGGTAGTATGTCTGCGTGTCTATGGGAGCCGCATCAGGGTAGGTGTATATGGTCTTAACCTGAGACTTACATCGCTAGTACTTGCGACAATCGGTAAACTTTGGTTTTGGTGGTTGGGGACCTTAACCGGTTCTGTGTACACCTCTTCTGGGTTTATCGAGAATCGTAGTGTACTGGATGTGATGTCGAGATGGAAGTATCACTTCAGACATATGGGATGATGATCACGCAGGACACAGAACTAGTACTCTATAAAAGGTTGCAACCGTCGGGACAATATGACCAGGTCAGGATTGTCCGATTTAAAGAGACTAGTTGCTTGATGTCCGATATATGTTTCGTACGGGGCAGACACATCTCCAGCCCCAGGCCTAACATGTGATCGTCCGATACTGGATCGATGTACGCAATACTACGGTATACTACGCTTGATATAGATCTTATATTCCTATAAGAATATTTCTGGAGAATTGGGTAGGCATGGCGCTTTGCTAGAAGCCAACCTTGTCTTGTGAATCGGTAAAACGTAATACGAGGTACGTACGTGTTCGGATTATCCGACGACCGTATTTACTGCCAAAATATCCGGAGATCTCTTGGGTCGCTTCCTGAAGATTCACCAATGACGTATGATTCAAACTCGATTAATCTTGGATTAATTACGGAGAGACTTTATCTTGGGTAAAGTACTATATAAAGAGAGAGAACGATTATTTTAGAATTAATCGTAAAATTATTATATTCGATATAATAATCGAAATTCGATTTCGACGCGAAATTAAAATTAGATTTTAATTCGGGCAAACGAGTTAATTTAGAATTAATTCGTTAGCGACGTAAATAATAATTTCGCTAGGCGCAATTATTTATTTAAATTCGATTTAATTAACGTCGCGACGTAAGTTCGGCATTTCGGAAATATCGGACCCGAACGCGTGAGTGCACGTGGGCCCACTTTCATTTGGAACGTTGTGGGGCCCACATGACACATGTCATTATTTGCATTATTTAAGTGTTGATGTATTGCATGGAGATAGTGTACAATGCACTCAAGGGTTTTGCATGGAAATTGAGTGTTTGCACACTTAAGCCATTGCATGGTTTGTGTCATAGGTTTATATTATTTAATAAATTATGGCATAAATATAAATTGATTTTTGTAACAAAAATCATGCTCTCTCTCCTCTCAAAATTACCGAAACTGGGAACAGTTTTGGGCTCTCCATTTCTTCAATTTTTGTGGCAAGATTTGAAGTAGTTGTGCATTCAAAATCACAACAAAGGCTAGCACCTTCAAGGGATCATACATAGGTGATATGGGAAACTAATCCTTGAGCTTGGAAGGATCAAAACTCGACTTGGAGTCCCCATTCTCTTCTTGGCCGAGAGCTTCACTGCACAAGGGAGGAGTTTTCGCATCATCTAAGCATCCATTTTCAAGTATTGTGAGTATGATTCCGCCATACTTCAATTATTCATTCATGTATTTATATTTTGCTTGTTCTTATTGATCTTGGGGCATGGATTAGATTTTCCAACAATAAGAATGAAGAATAAAGAACTCCAGCCGATATGACGTCTCTCCGATCTATCAAGGATGTGTTTTTTTCTTCCGTGGTGAACTAATCTCCTAGGCAAAGCTAAGGATGAAATCTTGTTTTCAACTCTTATATTCATGTTATTGATTCTTGGATGAAATTTATTGCTTTAATACAATTGATATTTTATCATTCTTTTTATGTTTTGATTATATGAATCTAGAAACTGTATTTTATCAACTTGCATATAGAAATAGTCATGCTTCTTCGATATGTGATTTGTGAAATCAGTTGTGACTGGAAGAAGTAGTTTTGTTAGTTGATGTTCTGCTACAATATTGCTTTAGAGTATATTGTCGACGTTAGATTGGTCGTAATAATAATTTATGTGTGTTAACATATAGAAGATAATTTATCAATTACTTAGAACTTAGTGTGTTGAGAATTGAATATCCTCTGATTGTTGGTTTGGGACGTGAAACCTTCAATTGCGTAATTAAAAGAATCAATAAATGGGTATAAGAACTAGATACAAGAGGGATTCCTGACGCTTTTACTATTTCTCTCTATGATAATTCTTGCATAATTTCATAATATTTAGTTTAAATTGCCAATTCAATCTTTTATTTAATTAAGTTTCTGTTAACATTTTTGCTTAAGTAAAATAGTTCTTTGTAGCCATCTCTCTGAGGAATCGACACCCCAACTATACTGCGATAGCCGCATGTAATTTTGGGCATAATCATGAGTATTTATATTTTTTTTAATTATAATTATTTATTTCTTTCCAAGCCATATTCTTCTAAGTCCTATTATGTTATGTGTTTGTAGCATATATATTGACGAGTTAAAACAATTGGTGCTCGCAATCACTGAAGTTAAGATTGATGTTCAAATTGACACATATTTTTTCAATTGGTTCCAAAGATATGTAAGTAATGAATTTGATTTACATATAGGTTAAATGTGTGTTACACGGTATGCTAATAATTTTCACTATATTGATAGGCACGTGACAACGAACACTCTATCAAAAATATCTACATTAGAGATCTAGCAAATGGCCCTCTGAGAACTGTCAACTATTTTAATATGTATTTCGTTAATGGGTATAAATTTTACACTAAAACACATGGTTTCAATCTTTCCACGATGAACAATGGAGTTTGTTTAAATAGATCTAGCTATAGTGATAATTAATGGGAAATTTATGGTTGATTGAAGGAAATTTTAGAGGTCGAGTACCTTGGATTACCTATTAAGAGAACCATATTATTCAATTGTGATTGGTATGATCCGATTAATGAGACGAAGGTTTATACACATTATAAGATGGTGGATGTCAATAAAAGAGACCTATATAGAAAGTATGAACTATTCTTGAGAATTTAAAGAACTTGGATGTGTTGATGACTTGATGTGTTTCCCTTCAATATTATTGTTCTATTTTTATGGTCGAATGTTGCCTGATTTTTGAAGTTTTCTTGAAGTTTTTTTCAATAGAATGTAGGGTTTATTTGAAGTAACGAGAGTTTGGAGAGGCACAAGTTTTTTAATAGATATGTAGTGCTTATTTGAAGTGTTTATTTTATGTAATAAAAATCTTTGATTATCGTAGTTATAAGGGAAACTCTGTCAAACTTCTGGTAGATTAAAGAGTTATTTGAGGCAATATGTTAAAATGAGTAGCATTAGTTGAAAATATATTATGCAGTTTAAAGTTCTCTACGAAATTACTACTTCAAATCATCTCAAACTCATTTTTCCTCAGTTGGATGTTCTGAGGTCCCAATAATAAACGGAAGAAGAAAACCGTATAAGCCGTATGAAATTGATAAGATAGAAAAATTCGAACGATTTATTTGAAGTTTATTTCAATTACACATAATGATAAGATGCAAAATGTTCAACGATTGTTTGATGAACTATTGTAAACATATTACTGTTACTATATAGTTAGTTTGATAAAATAAATTTATGTATTTTTGTTCTGATCATATTCTCACAGATATGGCAAGAGGCGCCTGATGAACACAAAAAAAAATGCATATTTATTATACGATAAATCAATTATTTTACACTTATAATTTCACTAATCCCCTTAATTTGGTAAGTTTGTGAAAAAAATATTTTATGCTATGTTTTAAGAGTTTTTATTATGTTATTTTTGTTATTTCATAGGTAAAATTCTGCTCGAAAGCTCAACAGGACAAACCAGACATGGAAAAGGGCAAAAACAGCAGCATTCACGTTGCGACATGCAAAGGGATTTGCATAGCGATGCTCCGAAGAAGACAAAAGCACCTCATGACGCACCTAATAAGATGAAGGCACCACATGATGCGTTTAGCTCTCAACATGTGTCCCTAATGTGGCATGTGCGTCGCAATGCGCAGAGCCTTGGCATCGCGACGCCCCGACAAAACTTTACCTATAAATTGAAGCCTCCAGTAAAAGAAATTTTCATACTTTCTTTCCGAATTCCTCTATAGATTTTGGAGAGAGAGTGTCTTGTGTGTTATTTATTTAAAGCTTTTTGTAATATTTTTTCTTTCAGTAATCAAAAAATTACAAAGTGATGTTATTATTACAAAATGAGTAGCTAATTTCTTTTCATTGAGGTAATAGGTGAAGCTTTTATAATGAAAACTTATATCAATCTCGCCTACATTATAATAAATAGTTTGTAATCTAATGATTAAAACTTGATTTAGATCTAGATTAATTATTGACAAAATTGGCTACCGCCTATATGGCTGGTTTTATCTTACTACTGTCTATATGGCTAGTTTTGTTTTGCTACCGCCAATATGGCTAGTTCTATCTTGCTACCACCTATATGGATGGTTTTATCTTGCTACTGCCAGCATTTCATTTTATTACTGTATTTCACTTAATAGTCTCCAACAAGTTCAAAAAATCAATTTTTTTTTTCGGTTTACCTATCATTCTATTTTACTAAATGTATTCCCTGTGGATCGACCTTGGACTTACTGAGTTATTTTATTACTTCAACAATATTATACTTAGGAGTAAAAGAACACTTTTAAGTGTCAAGTTTTTACTGCCGTTGTCGGGGAATCATTATTTAGTAGATAGAATAGTTTTTTTCTCTTTCTTTTTATTTATTTTATTTTTGTAGTTTATTTTTTATTTTGTCATTAATTTCCTTTTTGTAAATATTGTATTTGTTTTTTAATTTTATTTTTTTATTTAGGATGCATGATACACTGGTTTTGATAATCCAGCGGAAGACTAAACAAAGAATCTACACACATTCATCGTTCATCAAAATGGCCCAGAACCAAATTGAAACTCCAGTTGGAAATCCACCTGTTTGAGTTGAAATCCCAATTAATCAGGAAGAAAAACGAGTCTCAGGATGGAGATCCTAATCATCCTAGTACACTCAGATAATTCATGAATCCCACTAGGACAGGATCCCCATCTTGCGTTGTTTTTCCACCAGATGCAACACATTTCAATTTTAAATTAGAGATCATCCATCTTTTACCCACATTCTATCGTCTAGAATTAGAGAATCCTTATCAGCACTTAAGGGAGAGGTATGTAACACTTAAATAGACCAAAATAATTGCATGAATATAATTCGTTCAAAGTTTTTCCCCTTTCTTTAAAGAATAAATCTAAAATTTGACTGCAAAACCTTTGGTCAGGATCTATTAGAACATGGGATGATTTACAAGAATAGTTTTTTAAAAAGTTATTTCCCCCTCATAGAACAAATTCCTTTAAAAGAAGAATCACAGCCTTCACTCAAGAGGCGGGGGAAACATTTTACCAATGTTGGGAGAGATTGAAAGAGATGTTAAATATTTGTCCACATCATGGGTTTGAAACATGGAGTCAGGTTGCCTATTTCTATGAGGGGTTAACACCACAAGGTAGACAAGTAGTGGAGATGCTGTGTAATGTTCAGTTTAGGGACAATGATCCCGAAGATGCACTAGATTACCTAGAACACATAGCATAGAATGCACAATCATGTGACACAGTTGGCACATATGGGTCGTCTGTAAAACCACAGCCATCTGGTAGAGGTATGTTTACCCTTAGGGAAGACCATGACCTTACTGCCAAGTATTCATCTCTATCTAAAAAAATTGAAGCTTTAGAAGCAGAGAATAGTGATCATGTCAAGTCAGTTCATGAAGTCCTATGTCAAATCTGTAATTCTAATGAACATATCACAGTGTTTGCCCATCTTTACCAGCCTGTAAGAATGTCTCCATGACCAAATCAGTTCCATAAATACATTCAATAGACCAAATCAAAACCTATACTCACAAACCTATAATTCTGGTTGGAGAAACCATCCAAAACGTAAATCGGAGGAATGATAATTAAGTAAAATCCTCACAACAACCTCCTCAAGTTCACCAGAATTTCTAAAATTCCCAAAATTTAGCACCATATAACCCACCACCTAGGACTTGAATGCATTCATGGAAAAATAGGAAGCTGTCAATAACCAAAATGCACAAATAATGAATTATTTAGGAAAACTTTTGCTAAAATTACATCTGCATTAACCGTTAATGAGAAAGAAAACATCAGGTAAGAAAGAAAGATTTTCTAGCTGAACAGGTAATTTCCATTCTTTTAACCAATAATGCATTAAAATATAAGGACCCTGGTTGTCCAACTATTTCTTGTATTATTGGAAATCAAAACATTGAACATGATTTGCTTGATATTTGAGCTAGTGTAAATTTACTTCCATTTTCGGTTACCTACAACTAAATATCGGTGAGATGAAACCACCTCAACTACACTTTATTTGCCGATAAATCAGTTAAGGTACCAAAAGGAATTGTGGAAGATGTGTTATTGAAAATCGATAAATTCATATATCATGTGGATTTTATTGTTTTAGAAATATAACCTGTGGCAGATTGTTATAAGCCAATCCATGTAATACTTGGTCGTCCATTTTTAACAATAGCTAATGCTTTTATTAATTACAGGAATGGAATCATGAATCTTTGTTTTGGAGACATGACATTAGAGAAAAATATTTTTAACATGTGAAAATAATCATATGATGAGGATAATGAAAACGAAAGCATATAATCATTTGAACCTATTATGGATAAGCATATTCGGGGAAGTTTATATGATCCCATGGAATTTTGTACTGCTAATTTTGTTGAGTCAAGTGCGCAATTAGTTTCTGATATTACTAATGATATTCTACTTGACTCTACGCAGTTATTGGAAGGCAATGGAGAGATACAAAATTTGGAAGAACTGGAACACTAGAAAAATGAACACATAAAGAAGCACCCAATTTGGAGTTAAAAGTTTTGCTAGAATGACTTAAATAAGCATTTTTAGAAGATAATCAAACTTATCATATGGTAATTTCTTCTCTTCTTACAAGCGATAAAGCAGGTAAAATTTTAAATGTGTTGAAAGAACATAAACTGGCAATCGGATGGAGTTTAAAAGACATAAAAGATATTAATCCATTAATCTGCACACATCGAATACATTTATAAGATATTGCTAGGACATATCGTCAACCTCAAATAAGATTTAACCCTCACATGAAAGAAGTAGTAAGAACAAAGGTCCTTAAAATTCTTAATGTAGGCATTATCTACCATATCTCTGATAGTAAGTATGTAAGTCCTACACAGGTTGTACCCAAAAAGTCTGGAATTACTGTTGTAAAAAATGATAAAGGAGAATTAATCCCAACTCACATTTCATCTAATTAGCTTATATGCATTGATTATAGAAAACTAAATGATTGCAACTAGAAAATATCATTTTCCTTTACCATTTCATAATCAAATTTTAGAAAGAGTAGCTGGACATCCACACTATTATTTTCTTGATGGTTACTCTGGTTATTATCAGATTCCATTTTCTTTAGAAGACCAAGAAAAAACCATATTCACATGCCCTTTTGGAATATTTTCATTTAGGAAAATTCCTTTTGGACTTTGTAATGCACCTGCAACATTCCAACGATGGATTTTAAGCATATTTAGAGACATATACTATTTAGAGGTCTTTATGGATGATATAACTATTTTTAGGATTCAATTGATAATTATTTGAATAATCTGGAAAATATTTTGAAAAGATGTGAAGAAAAAAGACTTGAGTTAAATTTGGGAAAAATGCCATTTCATTACTAATTCAGGAATTATTTTAGGACACGTTATTTCATCTAAAGGTATTGAGGTTGATAAGGCAAAAATAGAGGTAATTTCTAAATTACCATCACCAAAAACAGTCAGGGAAATCTATTCTTTCTTAGGACATGTAGGATTTTATAGAAGGTTTATTAAAAACTTTAGTACCATATCCAGACCCTTTATGTAACCTCCTATTAAAAGATGCAACATTTGAATTGACAGAAGAATGTCAAAAATCATTCGAAAAAATTATCAGCTTTTTAACTTCTGCTCCTATTATGCAATCCCCTAATTGGTCTTTGCCTTTTAAGGTAATGCGTGATGTTAGTGATTATGCAGTTAGTGCAGTGCTAGGACATAGAAGAAAAGGTATGTCGCAGGTAATATATTACGCAAGTAGAACTTTAAACAGTGCACAAATGAATTACACTATCACAGAAAAAGAACCACTTACTGTAATATTTACACTGGATAAATTCGATTATATTAATCGGTTCTTTAACCATTGTTTATTCTTATCATGCTGATGTTAGATATTTGATGTCTAAACAGGATTCCAAACCAAGATTTATACAGTGGAATTTATTCCTTCAAGAATTCAATTACACAATAAAATACAAGAAAGAAGCAGAGAATAAGGTTGCAGATCACTTATCGAGACTCACAAACGAGTCCCTAATTGATACAACTCTCATCAATGATTCCTTTCCCGATGAATTTTTATTCCATGTAAACACAATGTTCTTGTATGCCAATATTGTCAATTTTCTTGTAACAGGAAAGATACCTCCAGACTGAAGCCAACAAGATAGGAGGAAATTTTTACCGAAGTTAAAAGATTCTACTGGGATGATCCATATCTGTTTAAAAGCTGCCCTGATCATATTTTCAGAGGATGCATAAAAGGCAATGAGATAAGTGGTGTTATTCAGGTTTGTCACTCAGAAGCATGTGGAGGTCATTTTTCATCTAAGAAAACTGTTGTAAAAATCTTACAGTGTGGATTTTATTGGCCCACCTTTTTAAAGATACACACATTTTTTGCAAAACTTGCGAAAACTATCAAAAGTTGGGATCCTTTTCAAAAAGAAACATAATGCCTTTAAATCTCATCCTTATCGTCGAAATCTTTGATTGTTGTGGGATAGATTTCATGGGGCCCATTTCCACCATCATTTGGATTTTTATATATTTTAGTTGCAGCCGATTATGTCTCAAAATGGGTCGAGGCAATTCCTTGTCAGAACAATAATCGCACAACTGTGATCAAATTTTTAAAAGAAAACATGTTGAGTCGATTTGGAATCCTAAAGCCATCATAAGTGATGGAGGTAAACACTTTTGTAACAGACCCTTTGAGTCCTTAATGAAAATGTATGAAGTCACACAAAAAGTTTCCACGTCCTATCACCCCAGCAAACAGACAAGTTGAATTAGTGAATAGGGAAATTAAATAAATTTTAGAAAAAACTATTATCCCAAATCGTAAAGATTAGCCCTTCGACTAACTGATCCACTTTAGGCATATGGAATAGCTTTCAAAACAAATTTGCGAATGTCACCCTATTGTCTAGTTTATGAAAAACCTTATCATTTTCTTGTAGAACTTGAGCATAAAGCATTTTGGGCTATTAAAGCATTCAGTTCAAACCTTGAAAATGTAGATCATGAATGTAAATTGCAACTAAATGAACTTGAAGAGTTAAAGAATGATTCATATGAGAACACAAAAATTCTTAAAGTTAAAACTAAGGCCTTTAATGATAGTCGAACTTCATGAAAAATATTTGAAATTGGTCGAAAGATTTTGCTTTATAATTCTCATCTTCATTTATTTCGTGGAAAATTAAAATCCAAATGGAGTGGTCCATTCATTGTGAAACACGTTTTGTTGGGTTTCTAGATTAGTCCCAAGGATCATTCAAGCTATGAAATCAATGTGAATACAATAAAGAAGTATGGCAAAATCATACTTACAAAGATTGGATTTTAATGCGATGAACACAAAACATTCTTTGCTCCTACCTTGATGCATTCGGCAATGGCCTCTTCTTTGTGCTCCATGTTTCTAAAAGCTCCAAGCTTTAAGTATGCATTCCATGCTCATGGAAAGGTTTCCCTATCACCTTCGGATGACTCATAAATGTGCTAGCACCTTGGAAAACTTGCCATAAATTTTCTCTTTGTTCTTTCATTGTCTCGGCCAAACCAAGAATTTGAGAAAGAAAATGGCCCTTGGCCGAATTGGGAGAGAAGGAGAAGAAGGCCCCTTGGCCGATTTTGGAAGGAGAGAATAGAGATAAGAGTTGTGTGTGATGTGTATTTTGGTTATTTAATTTCCAAAATTCAAATACCAAAAACAATTACCATTTTTCCAAAAAGGTACAAGACTTTTAAAGTCTTCCAACCACTTCCATCAACTATTCACATCACTCAATGAATAGTGACTGGTTGTCAATCACTCAAAGTGACAAGACATCCATCACTTAAATGATGTGCGATGTGATGTGACGCGTGATGTGACTTGTAGGCCGCACTTAATTCGAAATGCGAGTGGGCCCGCAAACACTCCCGGGCTCGGGTTCTCTAATTCTGAATCAATGAATTTTCCATTACAACAAAACTAAATCAAATTTAATTAAATAATTATACCTAGTAAAATTACTATTCACATCGCTAGCGAATTAATTCTAAATTAACTCGATTGCCCGAATTAAAATCCAATTTTAATTCTGTGTCGAAATCCAATTTCGTATAATATATCGAATATATTATTTTATCGATTAATTCCAAATTAATCGTTCTCTCTCTTTCAATAATATTTTATCTCAGATAAAATATCTCCGTAGTTAATCTCAGATTAATTTTCTCGCTCTTATAATTAATCCCAGATTAATAAAGCGCGAGTCATACGTCATCGATGAATCTTCGGGAAGCGAACCATGAGATCCCCGGATATGTTGGCAGTAAATCGGGTCGTCAGACTATCCGAACACGTACGTACCTAGTACTATGTTTTTACCGATTTACGAGACAATGTTGGCTTCTAGCAAAGCACCGTGCCTACCCAATTCTCCAGAAATATTCTTAAAGGAATATTATTATGGGACACAAAAACTGGGTGACGCATGTTGTTCTAGGCTCGCGACCTAGTGGGAGTACGGAGTAGCCCGCGGGGGACTAAGCCGGAGAATAATGGAGTCGCCACCCGGTGTGAACCGGGAAAATAAGATTTAAGGCCGCACTCACCACTCGCAAGGGAAGACCTCAAACCGTTGGGTTCGGAATGGTCCCTTACTTATGCCACTTGTAATAAAATGATTTGTGCAATAGTTTAATCGAGTCTAGCAATATGTATTCCTAAAGGCATTTTATTTCTACGTTCGCATGCTTCGAAAGTAAGTTAAAATAGCGACAAACATACAACTTCGTAGGCATATTGTAATCATGAAAACACAAGCACACCATTATCACACAAACACACATAAAAGCAAATCACAAATAATACAACTTCATAGGCTTAATGTATTCATGAAAACGCAAGCACACCATGATCACACAAACACACATAAGAGCGAATCACAAACAATACAATTTCATAGGCATATTGTAATCATGAAAACGCAAGCACACCATGGTCACACAAACACACAAAAGAGCGAATCAAATAATGGCGAACATGTAATTTCATAAACATATCATACTTATGTATGCAGAAACATTAACAAATAGCCATTACATATTCATGTATGAATAAAAGAGTCAACTAAGTACATAATACAAAAAGACAATTAAGGAGGCAATTAGGCATTAAGGTAAGCATGCTATGGTATGATGCGAAAGAAGATGACTAATATTGACACCAACACACACGTGGGCACTTTTCTCAAGTGGTACGTGGAATTGTATCCCAAGTACAGACTACACTACCGTCCATTCGGAATCGGCTACGGAATTTACGTTTGGGTTTCCATCCGATATACCACGAGAGATAATACTCGAATGCTCTCATAACATGGATACATAAATGATAATATATCAAGCCAAGACAGAAATAAATGATGCAATCAATAAAAGCGTGGCAAATACCGTGGTAAAGGTAGCCTTTTAGGCTTTTCTTCCCCCAAATGGAGAACCTTTCATCCAATATAATAAGCCCATGCGCTTTTTATTACAGCACATGTGAAAACAAAGATGACTATGTGAGACTTTGTAGTGCATATATAAGTGAAGCAATGACGTGCTAAAGGATAAATGACATAAGGAGAGGCGCGACGAAGCATCGTGGCAAAGGCTTTTAATCCATCAACATAGAGAACCTTTGATTCCACTTACTAAGCCCATGCGCAATTGACATAGTGCATATATATGAAACGAAAGTAAATACAAAGATATCGGATTTCATATACCCGATTAACCATATCTCACATCCAATCGAATATACATCGTCCAGCGAGGCGAAGCATCGTGGTAAAGGATTTTAACCCCTTTAATTAGAGGACATTTCATCGCACTTACTAAGCCCATGCGCAATTAACACAATGCATATATATGAAACAAAAGTAAATACAAAGATATCGTATTTCGTATACCTGATTGAACATATCTCACATCCAATCGAATATACAACGTCCGGCACGGCGAAGCATCGTGGTAAAGGATTTTAACCCCTTTAATTAGAGGAACTTTCATCGCACTTACTAAGCCCATACTTTTATCTCATCATTACATAAATAAATAACATGTAGAAATTTAAATGGCAAAAAAAACAAACAACGAACAATAAACAAACACAATGAAATGAAACGTATGCCGTTTGCTCAAGTGGTACGTGGAGTTGTATCCCGATTACAGATCATACTACCGTCCATTAGGAATCAGCTATGAAATTTACGTCCGGGTTTCCATCTTATATACCACAAGAGGCGACACATTTCTTATGCATTATTCCACAATAGATACATTTCCATTTATTCAAGGGCCACAACCAAGCATTAATTTATAATAATCATGCAAACGAAACTCAATAAATATTGGAAATAAAACTGAAAAAATGAATGTGAAACCTACCCTCAGGTCTAACCTTTTTTGTCGACTTTCGGTCTTGCGTTTTACAGAGATCGAAAGGGTTAAATCTCCTTAACTTTCTCGGTTCACTGGTTCATATTTTCCCTCACTGTTTCGCTGCTCAAGCCACTGTTTTGACTCCATTTTGCTGTTGTTTTACTGTTATTTTGCTGCTATATTTTGGTCACTGTTTTTGGTGTTTTAGTGGACTGTTTTGGGTGTTTTTAGGGGTCCAAGGGTTGCTGTATTTTCGGTTATTAAAGGGGTTTGAGGTGCAGTTTTTTTTTGTTAATGTTTTAGGTGTTTTTCGGTGATATTACTGCAGTTCAAGGGGTAGTTTTGTTTTGGTTGTTTAGGGTCAGAAACTGTGCAGTTTTTCGGTCACTGTAAGGGTGATTTTTGGGGCAGTTTCGGTAATACAGGGAGGTATTTATGGCTACTGTTTCGGTAGTGTCAAGGCTGTATGGGGCTGTTATTTTTGGTTGTTCAGAGGGTTTAGAGGGGCTGTATTTGCGTGGGTGAATGGTGTTTGGGGAAGTACAATTTCGGTCACTGCCAGAGTGATTTTCTAATGACTTTTTCGTTGATGATAAGGGGATTTATGGGGCTGTTTTGGTTGTGATTCTCGCTAGGGGGGGAAGGGTTTTGGTTTCGGTTATGGAGGGTAAGTGAGGAGGAAGGAATTGCTTCTTGTTGTTGTGTATGTTAGGAGTGGATTGCTAGGGTTTTTGTGTTTGTATTTTGTGTGAATGGAGAGCCCTTTTTTGTTTGCTGTTTGAGCGTGTAAAAAATAGTTCTTGCTTTGTGTATGGGCGTGAATCAAGAGAGCCTGTGTCTTGGAAAAGTGTTGTTTATATAGAGAAGGGTTAGTGTTTCACCTTGTCTCATAAGGAATAGATTGGATTTGGTGTCAAACAAGAAAAGGATTTGATTGATTGGGGGGATAAATTTTGGTGAATTAGGAAGGTTGAATATTTGATTGGTGTTAATTAGGCATAATTTTTCTTTAATTGGTTATGATTGATTTTAATTAGGTATATTATTTCTTTAATTTAGTATATAATATTTTAAGTTTGGAAGTTACAATATTTTAATTTGGTATAATTATATTTTATGTCTTATTTAATTTGGTAAATGTTTAATTATTTTATTTATTCAATTACATTATTTAATTAATATTTATTTAATATTTGATTTAATTTAGGTATTTTAGGGTGATATGGGCGTGTGGGCCTTGGTTGGGCGTGTGGGGCCTTTAGTTGGTGGGTTTGGTTTGTGTGGGCTAGGTGTGTGGGCGTGCGGGGGGGTTTTAGGTCAAGGCCAAGGGGCTTGCGGAGATTTTGGGCTGAGGTTAAGTGGTTTGGGGATTTTTTTGGCCAAAGGTGCTTTAAAACGGAGGTATACCAGCGAGCTCGAAGCTAAACAAGCGAGTCAAATTTGACAAATTACTGATTTCCATCTTTTTCCCTTCGACGTCTGTTTCCCGTTGCTTCCGCGACTTAAAAGGTAGTGCCTCCAAATGAGACTCATCATCGGGTTTCACATGCGAAAATACAATGCCTACAGTCGCCCCCACTTTGATGGGACTTGTACAGTGTGTGATTTAAACAATCCTATCAAAGTCATGCAATGCATTTTCACTTACCTGGCTTGCCAGCTGCTTCCTGACTTGCCTGCTGCCCTCGAACTGAGCTGATGGTGTCGTGGACCTCGATCCTGGGACGCATCCCAATAGCTGCAACTGACAACGGGGGCCTCGACCCTAGGACGCATCCCAATATCGCTGACAAAAAATGTGGGCCTCGACCTAGGGACGTATCCCGAAAATGATGATGTAATGGACCTCGATCCTGGGATGCATCCCAATAGCTGCAACCGACAACGGGGGCCTCGACCCTAGGACGCATCCCAATACCGCTGACAAAATATGGGCCTCGACCCTGGGACTCATCCTGAAAATGATGATGTAGTGGACCTCGATCCTGGGACGCATCCCCAAACTACTGACAAAATATGGGCCTCGACCTTGGGACGCATCCCCAAAAAGGATGACGTGGCCCTCGCCCCCGGGGTCTCATCCCCAAAACTGCTGATGTGGGCCTCGCCCCCTGTGACTCATCCCCAAGACTGAAACTGTGTTGTCATTTGTTGGCTCGTCTTTGCCGTTTTCTCTTCTCTTCTTCAAAATCTGTGAAAAAAACAAACACAAAAGAACGCAACATGTGTTACGTGTATGCATGCATGCATGGAGATTCTTATCATGTTGGCTTAGGCCTTCCGAAAAATTTCTCTGGTGACTACTCGGTCTTCTCTCCCTCAGGCAAAGTATTGCATTAGTCTGTCTACTTTGATAGGCTCGGTGAA
This sequence comes from Zanthoxylum bungeanum, assembly GCA_019454045.1. Taxonomy (NCBI): domain Eukaryota; kingdom Viridiplantae; phylum Streptophyta; class Magnoliopsida; order Sapindales; family Rutaceae; genus Zanthoxylum; species Zanthoxylum bungeanum. The sequence goes on from SKCR01021358.1 coordinate 31,792, forward strand.
CTCATTCCCTTCCAAGTCTGACATTTCACTGCTCCATTTCCTATTACTTTCTGCACTATGTAGGGTCCCTCCCAGTTTGGTCTGAATTTTCCTCTTGGATCTGTCGTCGACGGCCTCGACTGCTTAAGTACCAAATCACCCTTTCTGATTCTTTTGTTGAATGCTCGGACTAGTCTCTTCTGATACAACTGCATGTGATGTAAAGACATCATCCTCTTCTCATCCAGCAGTGCTAACTAATCAAATCTCTGTGCGGCCCATTCTGGTTTCGGTAACTCTGTTTCTGCTAATACCCTCATAGACTGTATCTCAACTTCCACTAGCAGTACTGTTTCCATTCCATAGACCAAAGTGTAAGGTGTGGCCCATGTTGATGATCTCACTGATGTTCTGTACCCCCACAAGGCATACGGTAGCTTGTCTGCCCAATCTCTGCAGTTTTCTGTCATCTTGGCTAAAATCATCTTTATAGTCTTGTTGGCTGCCTCAACTGCCCCATTTACCTTTGGCCTGTACGGTGATGACTTGTGATGTCTTGTCTCGTATTTCTGTAGCATTGCCTTCATCTCTCCTTGAAACTGAACTCCGTTGTCCGTAACCACATGGTGCGACATACCATACCGACAAATGAGATTCCGAGCTATAAACTTTACCATCTGCTTCGCTGTGACATTGCAGAATGACTCGGCTTCTACCCACTTTGAGAAGTAATCTACTGCCACTACTATGAAGTGATACCCATTCGATGCATTCAGTCGAATCTCTCCAATCATATCAATCCCTCATGCTTAGAAGGACCACTGCTCTGAAAACCCGTGCAACTCTGTGTGCGGCAAATGATTCAAATTACCGTGTGCTTGACAATCATGACAGTGCTTTACCATCTCCGCGCAGTCTGTTTCCATGGTTAACCAATAAAAACCTTGTCTCACTATCTTGCGAGACAGATTCAACCCCGTTCATGTGCGGACCACATACCACGGCATGTACTTCTTCCATTACCTACTGAGCCTCTTCTTTTCTCAAACATTTCAACTGAATACCGTTTGCTTGCCTCTTGTACAGTTCCCCTTTCAAAATCACATATTGGGAAGCTAACTTCTGAATGACTATTCTGTCTTTTCTGCCTGCCGTTTCCGAGAGCTCCCTGTGTTCCAGATACCTTTGAATGTCATGATACCAAGGTTTACCACCGTCGACCTATACCTCTAGAATTCTTTCTGTCTCATAAATAGGTCTACTCACTGTTGTCAATATCAACGGTCTCATCACCAACTTTTCTTGATTTTCCCAAGTTGCTACGAGTGTAGCCAATGCATCTACCATATGATTCTCTTCTCTCGGCAAGTGCTGAAACTTACAATCGGGGATAACCTGCGCCAACTTTCTGAGGTGAAACAGGTAAGGTTTAAACCGTTCTTCTTTCAATTCCCATTCTCCTCGCATCTGCTGGACTACCAACATAGAGTCTCCGTAGACTTCCACACTCTCAGCCTTCAAGGCCATCAATGTAGTTAAACCATAAGCACACGCTTCGTACTCAGCCATGTGGTTAATTACTCTGAATGTCAACCTCTTGGCCAAAGGCAATGTCTCTCCTTCGGGGGTCACTATCACGATCCCAATTCCGGCTCCCTTGTAATTCACTGCTCCGTCAAAATACATTTTCCATCTCTGGACTGTTATTGCCTGGATCTCTTCATTTGGAAATTCAAACTTACACTGATCCCCCTCAATAGGTTGCAATGCCAAAAACTCTGCCACTGCTCGCCCTTTGATCATTTTGGAGGTGAGATACTCAATGTCAAACTCTGTCAACAACACTAACCATCTTCCCAATTTCCCCACTAGCGACGGTACTGAATGCAGATACTTTAGAGGATTCACATTTGCCAAAACCTGGATATTATAAGTCTGAAAATAATGCCGTAATTTTCTGGAAGCCCATACCACTGCAAGACATATCTTTTCTACTTCTTGATAACGAGCCTCATACGAGAGCATTTTCTTACTCAGATAGTAGACTACGTGTTCTACCCCTGTCTCATCCGCCTGTACCATCATTGCCCCCAGTGCTTCTGATTATATAGCCAAATACAATACCAAAGGTTTTCCCGGTTTCGGAGATCTCAATACATGTGGTTTTACCAAGTATTCTCTGATTTTGTCGAAGGCTAACTGACACTGCTCATTCCACTTCACAGGCTGATCTTTTCTCAACAGCTTGAAGATAGGCTCACATACTGATGTCAACTTGGCTATGAACCGACTGATGTACTGAATCTTCCCCATAAATGCTCTGACCTCTTTCTCAATCTTCGGTGCCGACATTTATGTGATTGCTTTAATCTTCTCAATGTCTACCTCTATTCCTCCCATTCCCACTGTATGTCCCAGTAATTTTCCTGATGTCACCCCAAACATACATTTCTTGGGATTAAGCCGCAGGTTGTATTTGTCAACTCACTGAAGGAACTTTTCTAGTGCTTCAATATGCCTAACTCTTGTCTCTGATTTCACCATCATGTCATCCACATACACTTCAATCTCTTTGTGCATCAAATCATAAAATAATGTAGTGGCCATCCATTGATAAGTAGCTACTGCATTCTTGAGCACAAATGGCATTACTTTGTAACAATAAGTACCCCACTCGGTAACAAAAAAAATCTTATGCTTGTCTTCCTCAGCCATAAGAACCTGATTATACCCTGAGAAGCCATCAGCAAATGAGTACATGGCGGACAAAGCTGCGCTGTCAACCAATACATCTATATGCGGTAGAGGAAAATCATTTTTCGGGCAAGCCTTGTTGTGATCTCTGTAGTCCACACACATTCTGACCTTCCCATCTTTCTTCGGCACTGGCATAATATTTGCTAACCCTTCATGATACTTTACCACTTCCAAGAACCCCACATCTATATGTTTCTTGACTCATTCTCTAGTTTTTTCAGCCCATTCTGGTCTCATCCGTCGGAGTTTCTGTTTCACTAGCCTCATATTCGGATAAGTTGGTATTGTGTGTTGGACAATACTTCTGTCTACCCCAGGCATGTCCTCATAGGACCAAGCGAACACTTTGGCATATTTGACCAATACTTCTTCTAATTTGTCCCTCTCATAGGGGTAACTTCTCTTGCAATCAGAATTTCTTTGGGGTTCTCAGTTGTGCCCAAGTTAAATGTAGTAGTTTTGAACCGAACTGATATCAAATATGCTTGATTCATGCAGAGCAAATGGAAATAACTCAAGCAAGTAAGCAAAACAAATGTCTTTATTATTGGATAATGCGGAAGTACATTCAAACAAATCAGGAAGGTAAATGTCTTCATCACTCATAGACACTTTTTCCTCTACAATCGGGTTTTTTTCAATCTCATTATTTTCCTCGAGAGTCAGGTTTTCTTTTAAATCTCATTATTTTCCTCGAGAGTCAGGTTTTCTAACTTCATCAACTCTTCTTCCCACTTATCCCCTTCTTCCACAACTTCTTCGGTTAGCGGCTTTTCTCCCAACAACTCTTGGTGTTAGACAATTATGACCCATAACGTCACTATTTGTAAAACACATTGTGTTTTTGTACAAAATTGACTATGTAGTAATGAAATTGCCTTTTATCATTTCGTAATTTACTTACTTTGATATATAAATGGTAAAAGTCCAAATGATTAGTTCCGGATTGAGATGATATGAGACAGTATCAATCCATAAAGGTTAAATCATTAAATATCCCTAGTCGTAGTATTATCGAGACTGGACATCGATAATGCAGAATAGACTAGTATTGTACTTGTGCGCGTTGTGAGGGCATAACGACATAGTTCTCATATGTTTAAGTATAGGATACTTATGCAAGTGCGATAGGAGGTTGTGTTTTACCGATGGTATGGAAAACAGCTTCGCTCTGGATAGACCCCGCGGAATCCCATTGGTAGTATGTATATGTGTCTATGGGACTCCGTGTCTGGGTAGGTGTATTTGGTCTTAACCTGAGACTTACATCACTGATACTTGCGACAATCGGTAAACTTTGGTTTTGATCGTCCAGGGCTTTAACAGGTTCTGTGTACGCCTCTATTGGGTTTATCGAGAATCGTAGTGTATTGGATGTGATGTCAAGACGAGAGTATCACTTCAGACATATGGAGATGATGATCACGCAAGGATTCATAACTAGTACTCTATTGTGTTACAACCATCGGGATAATGTGACAAGGTCATGATTATCCGATTCAAAGAGAGACTAGTTGTTTGATATCTGAAATGTACTTCGTACGGGGCAGACACTATTCCAGCCCCATGCCTAGCACGTGACATCTGATACTGGATCGCTATACACGATACTACGGTATACTACGCCTGATATAGATCTTATATTCCAGTAAGAATATTTCTGGAGAATGGGTAGGCATGGCGCTTTGCTAGAAGCCAACCTTTTCTCGTAAATCGGTAAAACGTAGTACAAGGTACGCGTGTTCGGATAGTACGACGACCGTATTTACAGCCAACATATCTGAAGATCTCTTGGGTCACTTCCCGAGAATTCACCAATGACGTTTGATTCAAACTTAATCTGGGATTAAAATGGTGAAACATTATCTAGGATAAAGTACTATTAGAGGAGAGAGAAAGATTAATTTGGAATTAATCGATAAAATAATATATTCGATATATTAAACGAAATTGGATTTCGATTCAGAATTAAAATTAGATTTTAAATCGGGCACTTGAATTAATTTTGAATTAATTCTCGAGCGACGTGAAAAGTAAATTGGATTTATTTACGAGGCACCGGAAAAATCATTGATTTAGAATTATCGAAACCGAGCCCGGAATGTGTTTGCGAAGTTGCATCGATTTTGAATCACGTGCGACCGCAAGTCATAGCATAAATCACATCGCAAGTCAAATCACATGTCATTTATGTGTGATACAAGTCAAACCATTTTATGAAAAGTAACTTTGACTTTTTGACTTTTGACCTTTTGACTTTTGGAGGGCAAATTGGGGGGGAAAATGGTTTAACTTTTTGGAAAAGTTAAAGGATTTTCTTTTCACCTTTTTACCTAGGGTTTTGGTATAAGATATAACATTTGATTTTCTCTCTCCCTAAGACACTCCCTTGGCCGAATCTTAGAGAAGGAAACCTAGGGTTTTTCTTTTTCTTTTTTCAAAGGCAAATCTTGCTAGTACACTTTGGTGGATCAAACAAAGGTGATAGGGAATAGATTCAAGAGCTTGGATCTCATTCTTTGAGCTTGGAGCTTGGAGTTTTCTTCATCAAAATCATCCACTTGGCAGAATTCAAAAGAAAGCAAATGAAGGATTTTGCTTGGAGCTTTCATCACATCCGATCGTTGTAAGTGTGATTCCGCCACTCTTTCAATTTATTCATTCTTATTTTATGTTTGAGATGATCTTGGGACATGTTTAAGAAACATTAGAAACCAACAATGGTATCAGAGCCTTGTTAAAGCATGAAATATATTAGGGTAAAATTTGGGGAAAATCCATGTGAGCATGATTTGAGCAAATTGATTGGTTTAGTATGCTTGTATATTGATATAATGAGATGTGATTGGATCAATTTCAACAAATAATGATTGGATCAAAATTTGGAGTTCCCTTAGGCTTTGCCGAATCTTTACCTATGCAAAGGACTTTGTATTTTTTTGTTTGTGAGTTCATTGGATGACTTGAAACGGATATGGAATGACGATTAGTTATTCGATCGGATTGAAAAACGAAATCGGAATTATTTCCTTACCTTGGCCGAATGTAAAAGGGCATGAAATGGACTTGATTTTTTCATGAAATAATGTTGGACATTAGTTTATATAATAAGCATGATTAAATGATAAATTAATGTTTTTTGAAAGATTGATTTAAATAGGTTAATCATGTATTTACACTTATGTTAATTGGATTTTAAAATTTGGAATGTTAAAATTTGATTAATGGGCTTAATTTAGAATTGGACTTAAATTTGTTATATTTGGCATAATGGGCTTGGTTGGGCCAAGTTGGTTTAGACCAAATTGGATTGGATCCAAATTCGGCCTAAATCATTCCATTAAGCCCAAATGTAACTAAATGGGCTTTAAAGGTTTAATTAGGCCTTATGGGCTTGATATTGGTTTCTTGGCAAATAAGGGTGATTCCTTACTTGGGCTTGGTAACCCACATTGACCAAGGCCCATGCCTTATGAAATCAATTGAAAGCCCATTGGACTTTAATTAAACTTACATTGGATGTTAGTTGGGCTTTGAGACCCAATAAGATTAGATTTAGAATCTAAGTCATTAAAGCACATTAAAAGTGTAAATATTTAATTTGGAATTAAATAATATGATTAGTATTGAATACGACTTAAATTGGATTTAACGAGTAGTTCAATATAATTCATGAATTCGTACTTTAAGTACTTATTCTCAAACGAGTTCGACTCGCGCAAAAATCAAATCATTGTTTGAACATTGGATGCTCACTTAACAAAGACTAATTAATTGGATTAGATTGGTTGTAAAGCATGCCTTGAATGAATATATGTGATGTGATGAATGAATAGTGTATATCGGATGGATATTAGTAGGGAAAAGGGCAATTTTAGAAATTATTGTAAATTTATAATTTATAAATTGGACCTGTGTGTCCAGCCTTCTCTCTTATTGATTCTTTGTATTCTATTCTCACCTAATTCCCCTCAATGTTTATGAGGTTTCTATATTGTATTATGTAATTGGGTAGAAGTAGAATAGTGCTAGCCGGGGATGGAAATGGAGTGATTTGTTCTAGGAACAATATGTTTACATATCCATCCGCATATCGCTATTATTTACTTTTCGCGCCTTTATGATGTTTTAGAAGAATGCTTAAGGGTGTATGATGAGACCTTAACAAGATAATTAATTGGTTGCCAATTTACGTGAAAAACCCTCAAAGAATATTAAGCGATTTTTCCTTCCGTTGAGTGATTCTTACTCAAGATCCAAAATTGGCATTTGCTTGTTGGCCAAAGTCAAGGCCTTTGTCAATTGCGGATGTGTTTGAATCATGAAGGTTTTGTTACATATCAGTGTCTTGTCCAAGTTGTGATTTATTGGCCAAAGCAAGATCACTTCTTGTCCATCGACATTGATTACGAAACTTTCCATGTCAACGGGTCCCGCTTAACTGGAATAATTAAGCTTGTTGTGCCAAAGCCAAGGCTTAGTTGATTCAGAGGAAAAAGGTTAGGAAAATATGTTTGACATATTGGCATATATAAAATATATGTGTTTTGGACTTGGATGTCCACCTACCAGATCTAGGAGTTGGATTAGATCCAATTGATCTTCGAGATCTACCTAGTTAAATATCATACAACTTGTTGGCCAAAGTCAAGGTTGTGTGTTATTTAACGGGATCCTAGCCCAATAGGAAACTAGGTTTCCCGAGTTCTCAACAGAGGGTTAGAGACTCGCCGAAAAATAGTGGGAGGCTAGTATTGAATTTGTAATTTCATTCAGATACTTAGCTTTACGTGCTTTCAAATAATTTCGTCAAAATTACTTTATTAGTTGGACTAATATATTGTTATTTTTTTATGTAACAGTTAGACTGTACCCATTATCGTTGACTAGATAGTTGGACTATCGTAGTCAAGATGACAAGCAAAGGAAATGTCTGCGACATTATCATGGGAGAAAATGTCTTTAAGGGCACGAACTTTACAGATTAGGAAATGAACCTTAGGATTATCCTAGGTTCAGAGAGGCTGTTGTATACTTTACAAAGACCTCTTGGCCTAAGCTCGGACCGAATGAGACACTTGAGCTGGAGCTTTGGAAAACTCACAGCGATGATTGTGACACAACTCAGTCCATTATGCTTGCTTCGATGACTCAGTATTTCCACAGATAAAATAGGGACTTGGATCCTTATAATATGTTAGCGAGGTTGCAAGATCTGCATCGCTCTAACAAGAGGATGCAGAGGTACGAGTTAGTGAAGAAGCTCTTTCGCTCACGCATGTCAGAAAGCATGTCTGTTGAGTCCCACGTGGCACAGATGATTGCTGACATCGATGAGCTGGCCAACATGGGCATAGTCTTTGAGGCTGAGATTACTGTGGATATTATCCTGCAATCTCTCCCCGATTCCTGGAGACAGTTCATCATAAATTATAATTTGATGAACAACAGTGATACTCTTGGGGAATTACTGTCAACTCTCAAGGAGGCTGAAAAGGAGCTTCAAAAGGGCAACAAGCACGAGGCACACTTTGCATCGACATCTCATACACCTAGGGCTGGGCTCAAGGCAACTGGAGGTGTGAAAAAGAAGAAGCATAACAAAAGGGGCAAAGCCAAATCGTCAAAGGCTTCTGGGAAGCCAAAGGACAAATCTCAGGATGTTTGCCTACAGTGCGGCAAGCGGGGTCACAGGAAGCGTGACTGCCGCGAGTACAAGGCGCTTTAGAAGGAGATTAAAGCGGGCAAGGCACCAGCTTCAGGTATGTTTGTTATTGAAATAAACATGGCTACTTCTAGTTTTAAAAATTGGATTTCTGATTCTGGTTGTGGTACTCACATATGTACTGATGTGCAAGATTTGCAGATTAGCAGGAGACTGACCTCAGGAAAGATTGATCTACGCGTTGGAAATGGGGCACCAGTCGCTATTTTGGCTTTTGGAACTTTTGTTTTAGAACTGCCTTCGGGGCATGTACTTAAACTTTCAGACTGTTATTATGTACCTAGTTTGACTAGGAATATTATCTCTGTATCTTGTTTGACCCAATGCGGGTACACTTTTGTATTCCAAAACACTGGGTATTTTGTTTATAAAGATGATTTTGAGATATGTTCAGCTGATGCTAATAATGGTCTTTATATTTTGAATAAAATCAATCTCAAACATATAATGTAACAAACAAAAGGCTCAAACTAAGTAACAAAGATGAAACTTATATGTGGCACTGTCGTCTAGGACACATTAACAAGACTCGCATATCCACACTTTCGAAGAGTGGGTACTTGGACGGATTTGATCCAAATTCATATGACGTCTGCGAATCTTGCTTATTAGGCAAAATGTCTAAATCACCTTTTAGCGGTAAAGGTGTACGCGCCACCGAACTGTTAGCCCTCGTTCATAGTGACATTTGTGGGCCCATGTCTAGCCAGGCTAGAGGTGGATACGAATACTTCGTAACCTTCACGGATGATGCATCGTGTTATGATTATGTGTATCTTATGAGACACAAGTCGGAAACTTTTGAGAAATTCAAAGAGTTTCGACACGAAGTTGAAAAACAGACCAGTAAGAGTATAAAGACATTACGGTCGGACCGTGGTGGCGAATACTTAGCAATGAGTTTCTAGATTACTTGAAAGAATATGTATTCTTTCACAGTGGACACCTCCTGGAACATCGCAATTAAACGGTGTATCCGAATGGAGAAACCGAACTCTGTTGGACATGGTAAGGTCTATGATGAGTCGCACTGAGCTACCTATTTCCTTCTGGGGATATGCATTAAACAGTGTAGTTCTTATTTTGAATAAGGTTCCGTCAAAGTCGGTACAATAGACTCCATATGAGATATGGCCATGAAGAAACCAGGTTTCTCATTCCTAAAGATTTGGGGATGCTGGGCATACGTTAAATGTTTGGAATGTACTAAACTTGAGCCCAAATCGGATAAATGTCTATTCGTAGGATATCCTAGGGAAACCAAAGGATATTACTTCTATCACCCACGAGAGAATAAAGTATTTGTTGCTCTACATGCGGTTTTCCTTGAGAAGGAATTCCTAAATACAGTGGTGAGTGGGAGGATAGTAGAACTCGATGAAAATTGGAGTGATACTGTTCCTGGCATAGAATCCACAACGGAACAAGAACAGTCCATCCAGGATGAGACTGTACCACAATCTTCTATTACACAAGGACCGCGTAGGTCGGAGAGAGTCAGGAACCAACCTGAGAGGTATGGGTTTCTGATCTCACCTCATGTAAATATTAATCTCATTGAGGATGACGAACCGGCTACGTATGAGGAAGCGATACAAGATATCGATTCCGCTTTATGGCAAGAGGCCATGAAGTCCAAAATGGATTCCATGTACACCAACCAAGTTTGGACACTGGTTGATGCACCAGAAGGGGTAAAGCCTATTGGATGCAAATGGATCTTCAAAAAGAAGACCGACATGGAAGGCAACATGTAAACATACAAAGCTAGGCTTGTAGAGAAGGGGTATCGTCAATGACATAGTGTCAATTACGACGAAACTTTCTCACCCGTTGCCATGATAAAATTCATTCGGATAATGCTTGCTATTGATGCATATTTCGATTACGAGATATGGTAGATGGACGTTAAAACTGCTTTCCTTAACGGAAACCTTTTGGAGGATGTTTATATGCAGCAGCTTGATGGTTTAATCGTGCCTAGACTTGCATACAAGGTTTGTAAGTTAAATCGGTCCATCTATGGACTAAAGCAAGCATCGCGGTCATGGAACCAACGTTTTGATGAGATCATAAAAAAATATGATTTCATTCAAAATGAGGATGATCCTTGTGTATATAAGAAGGTTAGTGGGAGCGCACTGACATTCATTGTCCTTTATGTTGACGATGTATTGCTTATGGGCAATGACATTCCCATGTTAACATCGGTGAAAGCTTGGCTTTCATTAAAATTCTCCATGAAAGATCTGAGAGAAGCAGCCTTTATTCTAGGAATATAGATCTACAGGGATAGATCTAGAAAGCTGCTTGGACTCTCCCAGAGCACGTACATTGACAAAGTGTTGAAAAGATTCAACATGGATCAGTCCAAAAGGGGACTGTTACCAGTGTCACATGGCATCTCTCTATCTAAGGACATGTGTCCTAAAACTCAAGATGAGAGAAATAGCATGAGTAGGATACCGTTCGCCTCTGTAGTCGGATCGATCATGTATGCCATGATATGTACACGACCTGATGTCTCGTATGCTTTGAGCATGTGTAGTCGCTATCAGGCCGATCCAGGTGATGGTCACTGGATGGCGGTTAAGAACATCCTTAACTATCTTAGATGAACTAAGGATGCTTTCTTAATTTATGGAGATGGAGAACTTGAGGTAACTGGGTATACCGATGTAAGTTTCCAAACCGATAAAGACGACTCTAAGTCGCAATCTGGGTACATATTTTGTTTGAATAACGGAGCAGTAAGCTGGAAATCTTCCAAGCAAGAGACTGTTGCCGATTCAACAACAGAAGCGGAGTATATTACTGTAGCTGAAGCAGCAAAAGAGGCAGTTTGGATCCGTAAATTCCTAATTGGATTAGGAGTAGTTCCGTTAGCAGCTGAGCCCGTTCCATTACTTTGTGACAATAACGGGGCTATAGCGCAGGCTAAGGAACCACGGTCTCATCAACGATCCAAGCATGTTCTTCGACGTTTCCATCTGATTCATGAGATCATACATCGTGGCGATGTGAAGATCGAGAAGGTCACATCAGATGACAATATTGCAGATCCGCTGACGAAAGCTATTTCACAGTAAAAGTTTGAGAAACATATACATAGTTCAGGTGTTAGATGCTTGAGTGACTGGCTATAGGCCAAGTGGGAGATTGTTAGACAATTATGACCCATATCGTCACTGTTTGTAAAAGACATTGTGTTTTTGTACAAAATTGACTATGTAGTAATGAAATTGCCTTTTATCATTTCGTAATTTACTTACTTTGATATATAAATGGTAAAAGTCCAAATGATTAGTTCCGGATTGAGATGATATGAGACAGTATCAATCCATAAAGGTTTAATCATTAAATATCCCTAGTCGTAGTATTATCGAGACTGGACATCGATAATGCGGAATAGACTAGTATTGCACTTGTGCGCGTTGTGAGGGCATAACGACATAGTTCTCATATGTTTAAGTATAGGATACTTATGCAAGTGCGATAGGAGGTTGTGTTTTACCGATGGTACGAAAAACAGCTTCGCTCTGGATAGACCCCGTGGAATCCCATTGGTAGTATGTATATGTGACTATGGGACTCCGCGTCAGGGTAGGTGTATTTGGTCTTAACTTGAGACTTACATCGCTGATACTTGCGACAATCGGTAAACTTTGGTTTTGGTCGTCCATGGCTTTAACAGGTTCTGTGTACGCCTCTATTGGGTTTATCGAGAATCGTAGTGTATTGGATGTGATGTCAAGACGAGAGTATCACTTCAGATATATGGAGATGATGATCACACAGAGATTCATAACTAGTTCTCTATTGTGTTGCAACCATCGGGATAATGTGACAAGGTCATGATTATCCGATTCAAAGAGAGACTAGTTGTTTGATATCTGATATGTGCTTCGTACGGGGCAGACACTATTCCAGCCACACGCCTAGCACGTGACATCTGATACTGGATCGCTATACACGATACTACGGTATACTACGCTGATATAGATCTTATATTCCAGTAAGAATATTTCTGGAGAATTGGGTAGGCATGGCGCTTTGTAAGAAGCCAACCTTGTCTCGTAAATCAGTAAAACGTAGTACAAGGTACGTACGTGTTCGGATAGTCCGACGACCGTATTTACTGCCAATATATCCGGAGATCTCTTGGGTCACTTCCCGAGAATTCACCGATGACGTTTGATTCAAACTTAATCTGGGATTAAAACGGAGAAACTTTATCTATGATAAAGTACTATTAGACGAGAGAGAAAGATTAATTTGGAATTAATCGATAAAATAATATATTCGATATATTAAATGAAATTGGATTGGATTCGGAATTAAAATTAGATTTTAATTCGGGCACTTGAATTAATTTTGAATTAATTCTCGAGTGACGTGAAAAGTAAATTGGATTTATTTACGAGGCATCGGAAAAATCGTTTATTTAGAATTATCGAAACCGAGCCCGGAATGTGTTTGCGAAGTTGCGTCGATTTTGAATCACGTGCGACCGCAAGTCATATCATAAATCACATCGCAAGTCAAATCACATGTCATTGATGTGTGATACAAGTCAAACCACTTTATGAAAAGTAACTTTGACTTTTTGACTTTTGACCTTTTGACTTTTGGAGGGAAAATTGGGGGGGGGGAGGGTTTAACTTTTTGGAAAAGTTAAAGGCTTTTCTTTTCACCTTTTTACCTAGGGTTTTGGTATAGATACAACAACATTTGATTTTCTCTCTCCCTAAGACACTCCCTTGGCCGAATCTTAGAGCAGGAAACCTAGGGTTTTTCTTTTTCAATTTTCAAAGGCAAATCTTGCTAGCACACTTTGGTGGATCAAACAAAGGTGATAGGGAATAGATTCAAGTGCTTGGATCTCATTATTTGAGCTTGGAGCTTGGAGTTTTCTTCATCAAAATCATCCACTTGGTCGAATTCAAAAGAAAGCAAAGGAAGGATTTTGCTTGGAGCTTTCATCACATCCGATCGTTGTAAGTGTGATTCCGCCACTCTTTCAATTTATTCATTCTTATTTCATGTTTGAGATGAACTTGGGACATGTTTAAGAAACATTAGAAACCAACACTTGGAAGATCTCAAAACAAGGTACCACAATCCCATTAACCTCTATCGGCTCAGGTTCCCCCTGATATCCCGTTGCTTTCACGAAATAATCTGCCAATTTCATCCCTTTCTTTTTGACCTTTGGCTTCTCATTATCAGACTTGTATCCCAAACCCTCCGAGTAGTTTGACCTCTGAAGTTTGGAAATTTTAAGCCTTCACCCGGCTCATACTTTATTTTTTTCATGAACCTAGCCACCCTAGGATCCACCCATTCTTCAAAAGTTGCTGACACCCGAAACCTCGTGAAAGGTTGTATCTCCATGGCAGCCACAGCATTATCTACCTCAGTCCGGATAGTGACAATGTCCCCCTCATATTGGAACTTAATCATCTGGTGCAAGGTGGAGGGCATGCCCTAAGCGTATGAAACCAAGGCCTTCCCAATAACAAGGCAAAAGTGGCTGGGATATCCAGCACGGTGAACTCAACATCGTCCTCAACAGGACCAACCTTGACCGCTGCCATAAATGTACCCCCAACTCCTCGCTTACTATCATCATAAGCTTTGATAGTCATATTAGAGGGATCTAGATCTGTTGCCTTCATACCCAACTTGGCCAAAATCTTCAGCGGACATACATTAATGGATGAGCCGTCATCCACCATCACATAATAGGTCCTCTTACCTCTTACCTCAGCTCTAATAAACAAGGGTCGATTATGATTTCTCACCTCAACTGGGTTATTCCTCAGAAAAAGATATCTACAGAGTTTCCTTTCGGACCGACCCAATAAACATTGCGGGGTTGGCGTCTTCTGGCACAACTATCTTACTTAAGTCCTCAACAATGCCCGTTTGTGCTCTTGTGACGAACACAACAATTCCCAGATGCTAACTTGTGCCCGGGTCTTTTTCAATTGCCACAGCACTGTATCTCCCTCAGTAGTCTCTGCATTCTCAACCATTTCTCTACCATCTGTCAGAACTTCCTTACCCTTTTCTGCCATATCACCATAGAAACGACCGCTGCGTGTCGTTCCCCTCACTTCTTCTTCATCACTACTGGAAAAGTCTTCCCAGAAATTCAGCCCTTGTTCTATCTCATCTTCACTGTTACTATCCCAAATTCCAAGGCAATAGGCTTGGAGGTCAAAGGATTTGAGGACAAGGTTTTCGGGTAGGCCAGAGTTTATCATATAGGTTGGTGGCGGGACAGAGTGGTAATTTGGTAAAGGGTTATGGTGTGTGTTGGTCCGTTCTGTTTCAGGGTCGGGCACAATTATCGGTATCGTGGCCTTTTTGTTGGTGGAATTGGTAGTATTGATTTAGTTTAAGATGTGGTGGTGGAGGGTTTGGGAGTGGTTTGGTTTCTAGGGGTTTCAGAAGTCCTTGTCATTTCAATTTCTCCAATACTTTGGACAAGGGTCTACCCAAGTTGGAGAATCTCCGGTTTCGGATGGCAGCAATCTCCGTAGAAATAGGTTTGGTACCCGATGTTCCCCCAATGGGCCTCCTGTTTAGGCCATAGAACTTCCTGTTTTCCGCCTCTTCTTCTTCAATATCCATGACAGTTTCCCTCAACTGTCGGAAGTCATTGATCATGGAGGTCATTCTTCTCAGTTTCCCGTAGATGGAGGGCTTGGTGCCCTTGATGATCATCTTAATCTGGTCCTTCTAAGAGGGCCTAGTCTGCATTTTCAGAGGCTGGTTTCTCCAGCGGTCAACATACTCCTTGAAGCTTTCTTCTCGCTTCTGTTTAGTGTTCTCCAAATCACGGAGTGATAAATCAATCTCCAGGTCCGTGACATACTGCTTCAAGAAAGCATTAGCTAATTCTCGCCAATCTTCTCTAATCTTCTTCTCAAATCTGTGATACCAAACCACCGGTGCCCCCTCAAGGGACATCCCAATCATCTTCTGCACCCCGACGTTTGGACAAGCCCACTGAACTCATAACGGAAACACACTAATGGAGATGGACCATCGGATCCCCATTCTCGTTAAACTTAGCCATATCCGGCATCTTGAACTGAGCTGGCAACTGTTCTTCGAAGGTCATTGCCTCATAATCTAACAACTCCTCATAATTACCCCTCATCTTGCGGGTAACTGTTTCAACCTGATCTCGGAGTTTTTGAAATTTCGCTGGAGACCCAATCATTCTGCCTATTGCATACTCTGCCATGTCGTCATCAAAAGCGGGAATATCATCCCCTAACCCATTCAGAGGATCCTCATGCCTCACATTCTCATAATCTCCCCCAGCATAGGGCACAGATATACCAGCCACAACAGTAGTCAAGGCTTGCAACTGTTCAGTAATTTTGGCGAGACTGTTTTCCAACTGATCTATCCAGGATGCCTCATTATCGGATGTACTCATATCTGTTACCGGTCTTTTAGTGAGTCTTCCCTCTTCTCTAACCCAATGGGAATCTATGATGTCTTTTTCACACATAGAGGGTGTCAACAAGATATATGTATTCATGGGATGAATCAGATGCATGCGGTACAAAGAAGATATCAATTCATTAACATTTTCACACAAATCGGCCTATCATCATTTTAGAAGCTTTTGGGCTAACTGTCATAGGAGTGAACTCGTCCCAGTTTAAATGGCCCAATAAGTTCACGTCTCATGGAAAGAAGTCCAACCGTATCCAAATGATAATATTCCTAAACACAAACATATAATGGCCCATTGGCGTTTCATAAATTTTTGGCCCAATCATCATAAGATACGTTCTTGTCCCAGTTTAAATGGCCCAACAAGCCAATACCTCATGATAAAAGGTCCAAGTGGATCCAAACGACAACGTTCCCAAACACAAACATAAAAGGACAATACATAACTATGGTTCATGTGTGGATTTATCGGAGTGTAGACAAAGACTCTCGTTGACGAAGGATTACCCACAACTAGGACTCCCCACTCAAGGGTTCAACGACCAAGTGAGTGCACCATTTTTTATACCTTTCGGTATGTGCCAACAAGTTATGGTGTATGACTAACTGTCGAATGGATTTCCCATTGTAGATTCCCTAGAGGGAGGGTGGAGCAAGGCTCTCTTAAGTACCCAAGCCTCGTAGGCTCTTATCGCTTGGTGTCAGGAATAAACAATGAGTCCTCCAAACTAGTCTGTCACAATAAGCTACAAGTAATGATTATCTCGATGCCTTCACAGCTTTTCCTTATGAAAAGGCAGTGAATGAAGGAAGACATCGAGCCATCACCTAGCCGTAACAATGCCTTTGATTACACCTTTTCCAACCCACTATAGGAACGGTTATTAATTAAAGCACAAATCATAATATTACAAGACATTATTTCGGGGCCGATTCTCTATCCCCAGTGGAGTCGCCAGACTGTGGGACACAGAAACTGGGCGACGCATGCTGTTCTAGGATTACGGCCTAGTGGGAGTACGGAGTAGCCCGCGGGGGACTAAACTGGAGAATAATGGAGTCACCACCCAGTGTGAACCGGGAAAATAAGATTTAAGACCGCACTCACCCCTCGCAATGGAAGACCTCAAACCATTGGGTTCAGAATGGTCCCTTACTTATGTCACTTGTAATAAAATGATTTGTGCAATAGTTTAATCGAGTCTAGCAATATGTATTCCTAAAAGCATTTTATTTCTACGTTCGCATGCTTCGAAAGTAAGTTAAAATAGCGACAAACATACAACTTCCTAAGTATATTGTATTCATGAAAACACAAGCAAACCATAATCACACAAACACACATAAGAGCGAATCACAAATAATACAACTTCATAGGCATATTGTATTCATGAAAACGCAAGCACACCATGATCACACAAACACACATAAGAGCGAATCACAAATAATACATTTTCATAGGCATATTGTTTTCATGAAAACGCAAGCACACCATGATCACACAAACACACATAAGAGCGAATCAAATAATGGCGAACATGTAATTTCATAAACATATCATACTTATGCATGCAGAAACATTAACAAATAGCCATTACATATTCATTTGTGAATAAAGAGTCAACTAAGTACATAATGCAAAAAGATAATTAAGGAGGCAATTAGGCATTAAGGTAAGCATGCTATGGTGTGATGCGAAAGAAGATGACTAATATTGACACCAACACACATGTGGGCACTTTTCTTAAGTGGTACGTGGAATTGTATCCCAAGTACAGACCGCACTACTGTCAATTCGGAATCGGCCATGGAATTTACGTATGGGTTTTCATCCGATATACCACGAGAGATAATACCTGAATGCTATCATAATATGGATACATAAATGATAATATATCAAGCCAAGACAGAAGTAAATGATGCAATCAATAAAAGCGCGGCAAATACCGTGGTAAAGGTAGCCTTTTAGGCTTTTCTTCCCCCAAATGGAGAATCGTTCATCCAATATAATAAGCCCATGCGCTTTTTATTACAGCACATGTGAAAACAAAGATGACTATGTGAGACTTCGTAGTGCATATATAAGTGAAGCAATGACGTGCTAAAGGATAAATGACATAAGGAGAGGCGCGACGAAGCATCGTGGCAAAGGCTTTTAATCCCTCAACATAGAGAACCTTTGATTCCACTTACTAAGCCCATGCGCAATTGACATAGTGCATATATATGAAACGAAAGTAAATACAAGATATCGGATTTCATATACCCGATTAAACATATCTCACATCCAATTGAATATACATCGTCCGACGCGGCGAAGCATCGTGGTAAAGGATTTTAACCCCTTTAATTAGAGGTCATTTCATCGCACTTACTAAGCCCATGCGCAATTAACACAATTCATATATATGAAACAAAAGTAAATACAAAGATATCGGATTTCATATACCCGATTGAACATATCTCACATCCAGTCGAATATACATCGTCTGGCGCGGTGAAGCATCGTGGTAAAGGATTTTAACCACTTTAATTAGAGGATCTTTCATCGCACTTACTAAGCCCATGCGCTTATCTCATCATTACATAAATAAATAACATGCAGAAATTTAAATGGCAAAAAAAACTAACAACGAACAATAAACAAACACAATGAAATGAAACGTATACCGTTTGCTCAAGTGGTACATGGAGTTGTATCCCGAGTGCAGATCATACTACCGTCTATTCGGAATCGGTTATGAAATTTACGTCTGGGTTTCCATCCTATATACCACAAGAGGCGACACATTTCTCATTCACCAAGGGCCACAATCATGCATTATTCCACAATAGATACATTTCCATTTATTCAAGGGCCACAAACAAGCATCAATTCATAATAATCATGCAAACGAAACTCAACAAATAATAGAAATAAAACTGAAAAAATGAATGTGAAAAGTACCCTCAGGTCTAACCTTTTTTTGTCGACTTTCGGAATTGCGTTTTACGATTGGGTGTTTTTAGGGGTCCAAGGGCTGCTGTATTTTCGGTTATTAAAGGGGTTTGAGGTGCATTTTTTTGTTACTGTTTTAGGTGTTTTTAGGGGTCCAAGGGCTGCTGTATTTTCGGTTATTAAAGGGGTTTGAGGTACAGTTTTTTTTGTTACTATTTTAGATGTTTTTTTCGGTGATACTACTGCAGTTCAAGGGGCAGTTTTTTTCGGTTGTTTAGGGGCAGAAACTGTGCAGTTTTTCGGTCATTACAATGGTGATTTTTGGGACAGTTTCGGTGATGTAGAGGGGGTGTTTATGGCTACTGTTTCGGTAGTGTCAAGGCTGTATGGGGGGCTGTTATTTTTGGTTGTTCAGAGGGTTTAGAGGGGCTGTATTTGTATGGGTGAAGGGTGTTTGGGGGAGTGCAGTTTCGGTCACTGCCAGGGTGATTTTCTAAGGACTTTTTCGGTGATGATAAGGGGATTTATGGGGCAGTTTCGGTTGTGATTCTCGGCTAGGGGGGAAGGTTTTGGTTTCGGTTATGGAGGGTAAGTGGGGAGGAAGGAATTGCTTCTTGTTGTTGTGTATGTTAGGCTTGGATTGCTAGGGTTTTTGTGTTTGTATTTTGTGTGGATGGAGAGCCCTTTTTTGTTTGCTGTTTGGGCGTGTAAAAGAGAGTTCTTACTTTGTGTATGGGCGTGAATCAAGAGAGTCTGTGTCTTGGAAAAGTGTTGTTTATATAGAGAAGGGCTAGGGTGGTGTCAAACAAGGTAAGGATTTGATTGATTGGGGGGACAAATTTTGGTGACTTAGGAAGGTTGAATATTTGATTGGTGTTAATTAGGCATAATATTTCTTTAATTGGTTATGATTAATTTTAATTAGGCATAATATTTCTTTAATTTAGTATATAATATTTTAAGTTAGGAAGTTACAATATTTTAATTTGGTATAATTATATTTTATGTCTTATTTAATTTGGTAAATGGTTTAATTATTTTATTTAATTCAATTACTTTATTAATTACTATTTAATTTAATGTTTGATTTAATTTGGAGGTATTTTAGGTTGATATGGGTGTGTGGGGCCTTTGGTTGGTGGGTTTAGTTTGTGTGGGCTTGCGGGGATTTTAGATCAAGGCCAAGAGGCTTGCGGGGATTTTGGGCCGAGGTTAAGTGGTTTGCGAATTTTTTAGGTCAAAGGTGCTTTAAAACAGAGGTCTACCAGCAAGCTCGAAGCTAAACAAGCGAGTCAAATTTGACAAAGTATTGATTTCCATCTTTTTCCCTTTTGATGTCCGTTTCCTGCTGCTTCTACGACTTAAAAGGTAGTGCCTCCAAATAAGACTCATCATCGGGTTTCACATGCGAAAATGCAATGCCTACAATTATAATCTATATCAGGCCTAGTATACGTAGGATTGTGTATTACGATCCAGTATCGGATGTTCACGTGCAAGGCTTGGGGCTGGAATAGTGTCTGCCCCGTATGAAGCACATATCGGATGTCTGGTAACTAGTCTCTATAATCGGATTAACTTGCCCCATAAGGAAAGCGATTTTGACATTCAGCTGCCACATTTCATAATGAAAGATGCAGCATCAGCAAGCATTATCCAAATGGATTTACCGTGGCAACATGTAAAAGGTTTCGTCGTAATCGACACTATGTTGATAACGATACCTTTTCATTACAAGCCTAGCTTAGTACGTGGTATGTTGCCTTCCATGTATGTCTTCCTTGAAGACTTACATAGTACCAATAGGCATAATGTCTTATGGTACATCAACTAGTATCCAAACTTGGTTGATATATACATGGAATCCATCTTGGAAGTTATGGCACTTTACCATAAATAGGCAATCAATACCTTGTATCACTTCCTCATACGTAGTCAGTTCATATTCCTCAATAAGATTATCATCTTTACGAGATGAGATCAGAAACCCGTACCCTAGGTTGTTTTCTGACTCTCTCTAACTACGCAGTTCTTGTGTATTCGAAGATTATGGTACAGATTCATCCCTGATGAACTGTTTGTGTTCCATTAAAGAATCAGTGCCATGAACAGTATTACTCCGATTTTCATCAAGTTTTACTATCCTCGCACTTACCACTGCATATATGTATTCCTCTTAGGAAAATCGCATGGTGAGCAACAATTAAATTATTCTTATGTGAGATGCATAAGTACTATACTTTGGTTTGCCTAGGGTTACCTACAATTATACACTTATGTGATTTGGTTTTTTAGTTTGGTATCATCCAAACATATGCCCAGCATACCCAAATCTGTAGGAATGAGAAAACCTGGTTTCTCTCCTATTCATATCTAATATGAATTCTGTCTAACAGATTTTCATGGAACCTTATTCAAAATAAGTATTGCACTGTTTAATGCTTATTCCTTTGAAGGAAAATGGTAGCTCAGAGTGACTCATGATTAACCTTATCATGTCCAACAAAATTTAGTTTCTCCGTTCAGACACACCGTCAGACTGACGTGTTCCTGTTGGTTTCTATAATTATTCCCAAGATCATAATAAGTAAAGAAATGCGAATGAATAACGAAGAAGTATGACGGAAACACACTTACATCGATCGGTTTAAGGATGCGTTGATCAACAAAATTTCTCCTCCAAGCTTTCCAAGAATTCGGCCAAGATGAAATCAAAAGCTCCAAGCCTTGTTTTGTCTTTCCAAGCTCTTGACTAGGTTCCCTATCACCTCTTGATGATCCTTGAAGAGTGATAGCCCTTTGAGGATTTTTACAACAAAAATTCTCCTTGAGTTTCCTTCAAATTCGGTCAATAAATGAAAGAAATGGGGAGAGTAAAACGTTCACAGGTTTCGGCCAAGAGAGAAGCAAAGTGAAATGTGGTTTTTAATTTCCAAAATCAATAATAATGATTTACAAAAAGTGCATTTGGTATATGTCACTCAATGTTATCAATTTGGAGTGTATTACACACTTTCACCAACAACCACACCTAAACACAACAACCTAAAGTAATAAATGTGACATCTGATGTGACATATGGGCCCCACTTGATTCCGAATGCAAGTGGGCCCGCAAACACTCCGGGCTCGGGTTCGCTAATTCTGAATTAACAAACTTCTATCACGACATAATTAAATCGAATTTAATTAAATAATTAAGCCTAACAAAATTACCATTCACATCGCTAACGAATTAATTCTAAATTAACTCGTTTGCCCGAATTAAAATCTAATTTCAATTCTGTATCGAAATCTAATTCCGAATAATATATCGAATATATTATTTTTAACGATTATTCCAAATTAATCTTTCTCTCCCTTCAAATAGTACTTTATCCAAGATAAAGTCTCTCCATAATTAATCCCAGATTAATTTCGCTCGAATCATACGTCATTGGGGAATCTTCGGGAAGCGACCCAAGAGATCTCTGGATATGTTGGCAGTAAATCCGGTTGTCGGACTATCCGAACACGTACGTACCTCGTACTACGTTTTTATCGATTTACGAGACAAGGTTGGCTTCTAGCAAAGCGCCATGCCTACCCAATTCTTAAAAAATATTCTTAATGGAATAGACGATCTATATCAGGCATAGTATACCGTAGTATTGCATATTGCGATCCAGTATCGGATGTCACGTGCAAGGCCTAGGACTGGAATAGTGTCTGCCCCGTACGAAGCACATATCGGATATCAAGCAACTAGTCTTTTTGAATCAGATAATCATAACCTTGTCATATTATCCCGATGGTTGCAACACTATAGACAACCAGTTCTGAATCCATGCATGATCATTATCTCCATATGTCTGAAGTGATACTTCCGTCTTGACATCACATCCAATACACTACGATTCCCAATAAACCCAGCAGAGGCGTACATAGAACCTGTTAAAGCCCTGGACGACCAAAACCAAAGTTTACCGATTTTCGCAAGTACTAGCGATGCAAGTCTCAGGTTAAGACCAAATACACCTACCCTGAAGCGGACTCCCATAGACAAATATACATACTACCAATGGGATTCCGTGGGGTCTATCAATAGCGAAGCTATTTTCCGTACCATCGGTAAAACACAACCTCCTATCGCACTTGCATAAGTATCCTATACTTAAACATATGATAACTATATCGTTATGCCCTCACAATGCGCACAAGTGCAATACTAGTCTATTCCGCATTATCGATGTCCAATCTTGACAATACTACGACTAGTGATATTTAGTGATTAAAACTTTGTGGATTGATACTGTCTCATATCATCTCAATCCGGAACTAATCATAAGGACTTTTACCATTTATATATCAAAGTAAATAAATACAAAACGGTAAAAGATAATTCCATTACAATATAGTTAATTTTGTACAAAAACACAATGTCTTTTACAAACAGTGACGCTATGGGTCATAACTGTCCAACGATCTCCCACTTGGCCTATAGCCAGTCACTCAAGCATCTAATACCTGAACTATGTACATGTCGCTCAAACTTTTACTGAGGAATAGCTTTCGTCAGCGGATCTACCATGTTGTCATCTGATACGACCTTCTCGATCTTCACATCGCCATGATGTATGATCTCATGAATCAGATGGAAACGTCAAAGAACATGCTTGGATCGTTGATGAGACCGCGGTTCCTTAGCCTGCACTATAGCTCCGTTATTGTCATAATACAATGGAACAGGCTCAGCTGCTAACGAAACTACTCCTAATCCAATTAGGAGTTTTCAGATCCAAACTGCCTCTTTTGCTGCTTCAGCTGTAGCAATATACTCCGCTTCTGTTGTTGAATCGGCAGCAGTCTCTTACTTGGAAGATTTCCAGTTCACTGCTCCGTTATTCAAACAAAATATGTACCCGGATTACGACTTGCAGTTGTCTTTGTCTATTTGGAAACTTCCTTCGGTATACCCAGTTACCTCAAGTTCTCCATCTTCATAGATTAAGAAAGCATCCTTAGTTCGTCTAAGATGCTTTAGGATATTCTTAACCGCCATCCAATAACCTTCACCTGGATCGACCTGATAGCGACTACATATGCTCAAAGCATAGGAGACATCAGGTTGCGTACATATCATGGCATACATGATCGATCCGACTACTGAGGCGAACGATATCTGACTAATGTTGTCTCTCTCATCTTGAGTTTTAGGACACATGTCCTTAGATAGATAGACGCCATGTGACACTGGCAATAGTCCTCTATTGGACTGATCCATATTGAATCTCTTCAACACTTTGTCAATATATGTACTTTGGGAGACTCCAAGCAGTTTTCTAGATCTATCCCGGTAGATCTTTATTCCCAGAATAAAGGCTGCTTCTCCCAGATCTTTCATGGAGAATTTCAATGAAAGCCAAGCTTTCACCGACGTTAGCATGGGAATTTCATTGCCTATAAGCAATACATCGTCAACATAAAGGACAATAAAAGTCAGTGCTTTCCCATTAACCTTCTTATATACACAATGATCATCCTCGTTTTGAATGAAATCATATTCTTTTATGATCTCATCAAAACGTTGGTTCCATGACCGCGATGCTTGCTTCAGTCAATAAATGTACCGATTTAAGTTACAAATCTTGTTTGGAAGTTTAGGCACGATAAAACCTTCAGGCTGTTGCATATAAACATCCTTCAAAAGGTTTCCGTTAAGGAAAGCAGTTTTAACGTCCATTTGCCATATCTCATAATCGAAATATGCAGCAATAACAAGCATTATCCAAATGGATTTAATCATGGCAACGGGTAAGAAAGTTTTGTCGTAATCGACACCATATCATTGACGATACCCCTTCGCTACAAGCCTAGCTTTGTACGTTTGTACGTTGCCATCCATGTCGGTCTTCTTCTTGAAGACCCATTTGCATCCAATAGGATTTACACCTTCTGGTACATCAACCAGTGTCTAAACTTAGTTGGTGTACATGGTATCCATTTCGGACTTCATGGCCTCTTGCCATAAAGCGAAATCGATATCTTATATCGCTTCCTCATACGTAGTCGGTTCGTTATCCTCAATAAGATTAATATCTACATGACGTGAGATCAGAAAACCATACCTCTCAGGTTGTTTCCTGACTCTCTCTGACCTACGCGGTCCTTATGTAATAGAAGATTGTGGTACAGTCTCATTCTGGATGGACTGTTCGTGTTCCATTGAGGATCTATGCAAGGAACAGTATCACTCCAATTTTCATCGAGTTCTAATTTCCTCCCACTAACCACTGCATTTAGGAATTCATTCTCAAGGAAAACAGCATGTGGAGCAACAAATACTTTGTTCTCTCGTGGGTGATAGAAGTAATATCCTTTGGTTTCCCTAGGATATCCTACGAATAGGCATTTATCCGATTTAGGCTCAAGTTTGGCATCTTCCAAACGTTTGACGTATGCCCAGCATCCCCAAATCTTCAGGAATGAGAAACCTACCGAACTCATCACCGAGACATACTGCCTCAAGTGGACTCTCGGGTCTCCGTTTCCATTGAACTTAGCAATATCAGGCATTTTGAAGTGGGCGGGCAACTGCTCCTCAAAAGTCATAGTATCATAGTCCAACAAGTCCTCATTCTTTCCCTTCAACTTTCGAGTAACCATTTCTACTTGGTCCCGAAGCTTCTGCATTTCAGCCTGAGTTCCGGCTATTCTCCCTGCAGCATACTCGGCCAGATCATCATCAAATACCGGAGCATCATCATTCAATCCATTCGAAGGGCTCTCCCGTCTCTCATTCTCAGATCCTCCCGCAGGGCGGGGCACAGCCATATTAGATACGGTAGTAGTCGGAGCTTGCAGTGTTCAGTCATCTTAGCGAAGTTAGCTTCCATCTGATCCATTCTAGACCCCTCATTGACGGATTCACTCATATTTACTGAAGGTCTTTTGACTAATCTCCCCTATTCTCTAACGCAATGGGAATCTATGTTGCCTCTTTTAAGGCCACGTGTCAGTACATATGTGTGCGATGCATGTAATATATAAAATTATAAAAAGAAAACTTAAACTACTTGGCCCATTATCATTTTAAAGTATTCAATCACACCATCGCGCGGTGCAAACTTGTCCCAGTTTAAATGGCCCAACAGGTTTACACTTTGCGGTGATATGGCTAAATGACTTCAAATGATAAGAGGCCCATCCACAAAATGGCCCATCGGCATATTAGAAGCTTTTGGCCTAACTGTCAAAAGACATAAACTTGTCCCAGTTTAAATGGCCCATCAAGTCCATACCCTTTGACAGAATGTCCAACTGGATCTAAATGACGGTGGTCCATCAGACACATAATTATAAGATGACTAACTACAGGTTCTTTATGGCTAAGGTTCACGAGTGGGTTCACGGGGCGCGGACAAAGGCTCTTGCTGATGAAGGTTTGCCCACAACTAGGACTCCCCACTCAAGGGTTCAAACGACCAAGTGAGCGTACCTTTTTTATACCTTACGGTACGTGCCAACGAGTTATGGTGTGTGACTGACTGTCGAATGGACTTCCCGTTGCAGATTCCCCAGAGGGAGGGTGGAGTGAGGCTCTCTTAAGTACCCTAGCCTCTTAGGCTCTTATCGCTTGGTGACAGGAATAAACAACGAGTCCTCCAAACTAGTCTATCATAACAAGCTATGGGTAATGATCATCTAGGTGCCTTCACAGCTTTTCCTCGAAAGGTAGTGAATGAAGGAAGACACCCAACCATCACCTAGCTTTAACTAAGCCTTTAATTAACCCCCTCAACCCACTACAGACACGGTCAACTAATGCACACAATATACACAACACAAGACATGATTTCGAGGTCGATTCTCTATCCCCAGTGGAGTTGCGAGACTGTAGGTCACAGAACTTGGGCGACGCATACTGTTCTAGACTCAGGGCTTAGTTGAGAGTACGGAGTAGTCCGCGGGGAACTAAACTGGAGAATAATGGAGTCGCCACCCGGTGTGAACCGGGACAAAGGTTTAAGGCCACACTCACCCATCGCAAGGGAAGACCTCAAACCGTTGGGTTCAGAATGGTCCCTTACTTATGTCATTGTGATGATATAATTTGTGCAATAAATCAACCGCATCTACTCAATAATCATGTTCAAAGGTCACTTAGATCTAAATGCTTCCGCTAAATAAATCATATTCTAAGTTTGCATGCTTGAACGTAAGTCTTCAAACAACAAACACGCAATATCACACATCGAACATATTGAGCCATCAAACCAACATAAACAAATAATTACTTAAACAGAATAAACTAAACTAAATATCATGCGTAGAAAGAACATAATCATGCTTTAAAATTAAATAACAAAACTAAATTAAATCATGCTTAAAATAATAAATAAACAACCTAGAACTATGACATGCTCAAATAAAAATTTGGATGAGACGAGATACGTGTATCTTAAGTGGTACGTGGCGTTGTATCCCGAGTGCAGACCATACTACCGTCCATTCGGAATCGTCTATGGAATTTACGTCCGGGATTCCATCCGATATACCACAAAAGGGAACACATATCCCGCTCATCCAACAATCACATCATGCCTTAAACGACTCTCATGCAATAATATTTTAAAGTAAATAAAAAAACGAAAGAAGATAATTAAAAAGGTGCCCTCAGGTCTAACCTCTTTTGTCGTCTCAAGAAAGGGCGTTACACGTTCGTTGGAAGGGCGAATGATCCGATACTTTTATGATTTGTTTACTCAACGTTTTTCCTCATTGTTTTGATGATTGGACTGCTGTTTTAAGTCCGTTTTGCTGCTGTTTTGCTGCTGCGTTTCAGGTCATTGTTTTGGTCGATTAGTGGACTGTTTTGGGTGATTTGGGAGGCAAAAGGGGTGCGATTTTTGGTGATTTTTTCGGGGGGTTTTGTGCAGTATTTTAGTGCAATTTTTAGGTGTTTTGGGGACTATTTTGAGGGCTAAAATCACTACAAAAATTATCAGGTCAGTGGGCTGATTTGCGGCAGTAAAGGTGCAGTGCAGTGAGTGTTTTCTGGACTACTTGGGCGTGAATTGAAGGGCAATGTGTGGGGGCTGTTCTGTGCGACTTTGGGGCAGTGTTTGGGGCTATTTTAAGGCTTGTTTTGGTGTGTTTTGGGGCTGTGAAGAGCGGCCTGAATTGCGGCAGAAGGGGCTATGAAAAAGGGTGTTGGGCTTGAATGGTAGGGATGAAGGGGAGAGGGATGCGGCAATGCTAGGTTTCCTGGCTTGGTGGTGCGGCAAAGGAGGCTTTATGATTTCGTTCAAAATGAGGATAATCCTTGTGTATATTAGAAGGTTATGTTGAGTTCAATTCAAGGTCCCAAAATCAACAAATCAAGCAAGAAAAATACATATGAACACATCAAAGGAGTAAGGCGGAAACATAACTCACATTGAACGGTTTTGATGAATGAAGAACATGCGTTTTTTGGCTCCCTCCAAGCTCGGCAATGGCTTCTGGAACTGCAGTGAACGCACGGTTGGGGCTGTGAAAGTCTCCTCCATTTTCGGCCATTGAAGACTCCATTGAAGCTCCAAGCTTCAAGCTTTCCAAGCTCATGAAGACACTTCCCTATCACCTATGTATTCCTCCAAGAGTGTGCTAGCACATAGATCTTGCAACAAGATCCAAAAGCTTCTCCATTTTGTGTGAAAAAACAAAAAAAATGGAGATGAAAATCGGTCAAGGAGACCGTGAGAAGAGAAAACATTTTGGCTCCATTTTTGCCAAAACCGTGAATGATGAAACAAGAGAGAGAAAAGTGATGCTTTTGTATTACATTTCTTTTATTTTATTTACCAAGTAAGCAAATAAAAGATATACAAAACAATTATTAAAAAGTCAAAAGCAAAAAGCAATAATGCTTTTCCATCACTTCACCTTTACTTTAAGTCACACCACATCACTTTAATAAAGTGACAACTTGTCATATCACATCACTCAAAGTGACAAGTGATTTGACAATTGATGCGACTAGTGATTTGACGCTTGATGTGACTTGCGTACCGCGCTCGGATTCGAAATACGAATGCGCTCGCAATCACTCTCAGGCTCGGGTTCGCTAATTCCAAATTAACGAATTTTCCGTCGCGTCGTAATTAAATGATTACGCCTAGCGAATTCACTATTCACGTCGCTAACGAATTAATTCTAAATTAATTCGTTCGCCCGAATTAAAATCTAATTTCAATTCCACGTCGAAATCCAATTTCATATAATATATCGGATATATTATTTTATCGATTAATTCTAAATTAATCGTTCTCTCTCTTTAATTAATATTTTATCCCAGATAAAATATCTTCGTAATTAATCCCAGATTAATTTTCTCTCTCAACGAATTAATCCCAGATTAATTAAAGTGCGAGTCATACGTCATCGGTGAATCTTCAGGAACCGACCCATGAGATCTCCGGATATGTTGGCAGTAAATACGGTCGTCGGACTATCCGAACACGTAAGTACCTCGTACTACGTTTATACCGATTTACAAGACAAGGTTGGCTTCTAGCAAAGCGCCATGCCTACCCAATTCTCCAGAAATATTCTTACAGGAATATATAGATCTGTATCAAGCGTAGTATACTAAGTATTGTGTGTATCGGCCCAGTATCGGATAATCACGTGTTAGGGCTGGGGCTGGATAAGTGTCTGCCCCGTCCGAAACACATATCGGATGTCTGGTAACATAGTCTCTATAATCGGATATATGACCTGGTCACAATATCCCGATTGGTTGCGCAACACTCAAGAGCACTAGTACCGTATCCTGCGTGACATCATCTCCATTATGACTGGAGTGATACTTCCGTCTCGACATCACATCCAATACTCTACGACTCTCTGATAAACCCAGAAGTGGTAGACACAGAACCGGTTAAAGCCCCCAACCACCAAATCCAAAGTTTATCGATTATCGTAAGTATTAGCGATGCAAGTCTCAGGTTAAGACTATACACACCTACCTTGATTTCGGCCTCCCATAGACACATAGTCATAATACCAATGGGATTCCGAAGGGTCTATCCAGAGCGAAGCTGTTTCCCGTACCATCGGTGAAACACGACCTCCTATCGCACTTGCATAAGTCTCCAACACTTATATATATGAGAACTATGCCGTTGTGCCCTCACAACGCGCACAAGTGCAATACTAGCCTATTCCGCATTATCGATGTCCAGTCTCGATAATACTACGGCTAGGGATATTTAATGATTAATCCTTCGTGGACTGATACTGTCTCATATCATCTCAATCCAGGAACTAATCATAGGGACCTCTCTTCATTTATATATCTATGGTGATCTAATCACAAATGACGAGAGTGCAATTTCCTTGTTACATAGTTAATTTGCTACAACAACACAATGTTCTGTGCAAATAGTGACGCTATGGGTCATATTATCCAACAGGTTAGTGGGAGTGCACTGACATTCATTGTCCTTTATGTTGATGATGTATTGCTTATTGGCAATGCATTCCAATGCTACAAACGGTGAATTTCATTAAAATTATCCATGAAAGATCTAGGAGAAGCAACCTTTATTCTGGGAATAAAGATCTACTAGGATAAATCTAGGAAGCTACTTGCACTCTCTCAGAGCTCGTACAATGACAAAGTATGGAAGAGATTCAACATGGATCAGTCTAAGAGGGGATTATTAATAATATCATATGACATCACTCTATCTAAGGACATGTGTCCTAAAACTCAAGATGAGAGACGCAACATGAGTCAGATCTCGTTCGCTTCTGCAGTCAGATCGATCATGTATGCCATGATATGTACGCGACCTGATATCTCCTATGCTTTGAGCATGTGTAGTCGCTATCAAGCCGATCAAGGTGATGGTCATTGGGTTGCAGTTAAGAACATCCTTAAGTATCTTAGACGAACTAAGGATGTTTTTTTAATCTATAGAGATGGAGAACTTGAGGTAACTGGGTTTACCGATGTAAATTTCCAAACCGATAAAGACGACTTTAAGTCACAATCTGGTTACATATTTTATTTGAACAACGGAGCAGTGAGCTAGAAATCTTCCAAGCAAGAGACTGTTGCCGATTCAACAATAAAAGCGGAATATATTGCTATAGCTGAAACAGCAAAAGAGAGAGTTTGGATCTGTAAATTCCTAATTAGATTAGGAGTAGTTCCATTGGCAGCTGAGCCCATTCCTTTATATTGTGACAATAACGGGGCTATAGCGCATGCTAAGGAACCGCGGTCTCATCAACGATCCAAGCATGTACTTCAACGTTTCCATCTGATTAATGAGATCATACATCGTGGCGATGTGAGGATTGAGAAGGTCATATTAGATGACAAAATTGCAGATCCGCTGACGAAGGCTATTTCTCAGCAAAAGTTTGAGCGACATGTGCATAGTTCAGGTGTTAGATACTTAAGAGATTGTCTATGGGAATCCGAATCATGTTAGGTGTATTTGGTCTAAACTTGAGACTTACATCACTAATACTTGCGATAATCAATACGCTTTGGTTTTGGTCGTCCGGGGGTTTAACAAGTTCTATGATGCCTCTTCTGGGTTTATTGAGAATCGCAGTGTTATTGGGTGTGTGTGGGCACACAGTGGAGCTGGGCGACGCATGCTGTTCTAGGCTCGGGGCCTAGTTGGGAGTACGAGTAGCCAACGAGGACTAAACCGGAGAATAAGGGAGTCGCCACCCGGTGTGAACCGGGACAAAGATTTAAGGCCGCACTCACCCCTCGCAAGGGAAGACCTCAAACCATTGGGTTCGGAATGGTCCCTTACTTATGCCACTTGTAATGTAAAGATTTATGCAATAATCCTACCAAGCCTATGGCATATATTTCCAAGTGCACCACAATCCTAAATTCACATGCTTAAAGGTAAAGTTTACATCTAACATACAAGAAATCAAATCTTATTGCCAAGTTCACATGCTTAAAGGTGAAGTTTACATCTAACATACATGAAATCAAATCTTATTGCCAAATTCTCATACTTAAAGGTAGACCTTTGCAACAACAAGCAAATAACGTCATAAGAATTCAATCATTCATGTAAACATAAACACAAACAGTCATGGTAACGTTTGCATGTAATATAAAGGAAATCAAAATGACAACAAATAATGTAATAGGCGCATTATGCAAAGAAGCATATAAAATTTGGTCAAAATAACCGCATGATAAATGAAGTTAATACAAACACATAACTTGAGAAGATGAAGAAAGA